>JAOTQR010000100.1:4275793-4309727 GCA_025774065.1 Solanum ossicruentum | reverse complement strand
AAGAGCCATTTTGCTTTATTCCATCATACTCCAAGGCCAAAAAATAGTCAATCTTTGGCTCCATCCGAGATTGATGGGAAAAAAAACCAAGTATTATCAATTTTTAAAAATGTAAAACCGTACCAAACCCAAATAAAAGCAGTTTATTTGATCAAATTGGTTGTTTGTTGTGTTTGAATTGTCTTTTGTCCAAACTGTGAACGCTCTGAATGTGGGAATGTAAAAGACAGAAATAGCAAAGCAATTGAGGGGTTAGAAAATGATTTGTATATTTGATTCATAGCATCTTATTCTTAGGTTTGGGTGCTCCTACAAAATTTATGTATAAAAGATTGAGTGACATTTATAAAGAGTCATGTATTGTGTAGGCTTTGTACTTTTGTTATATGACTTGTATACAAGAGTATTTCCCAATTTATTAGTAATTGCTTTACAAATAAAATGATATTCTATTTCTTATTGACAGAGGCAAAGAAAGGAGCCTTGGGTAGCCCTTCAATATTTAAAGTCCTTCCAACTTGATGAAAATACTCTAATCATTTGAGAAGGATGTGTTCTCTTTAGTAGTTGATGACAAAGTGTGATATTGGTGTCTTTCTTACCATTAGAGACTAAAGAGTAAAAGCTTGGGTTGATGCTATACTCTCTGGAGCTTGAGCTTTTTAGTGTTGAGGAAGATCGATATTTGCATCTTGATTGTTATCCACTCTTGTTTACAAATAGGCTATTAAGATCTAGATGTTCGCATACTTGACAAAAGAATGCCATTGGGTTTTGTAAATGTTCAAACCATTATTGTCATCTAGGACTGAGAGTAAAGCACGAGAAAACAAGGATCATCTCTTTTTTGGTAAGTAGAATATTTGAAGCTTTGAAGTTAAAATTGGTAATAAGAACGTGATTAGCCTAGAAACCTCTAATCGTAAATATAATAACTTAGATTAAATGAGAACTCTTGAGGTAAAATAGTTACGAAAGATCCGTGTTCTCTATGTTTGAGAAGGGTCATAAATTAAAAAATAAATCACATTGAGAAGAGTTAGAATGAGTCTTCGAGGTTGCCCGGTGGTTTGACTTGAGAGTTCCATGTTGGAGGTCTCAAGTTCGAAGCCCCTTGCCAGCAAAGTAAGGAGTTTGCCTTCTGGGTCGAGCTCGTTGCACTGGGCGTGCTTATTGTGGGTTACCTCTCCAGTATGGTTTGCGAGTTATTGCATAAGTGTGGGTTACTTATCCAGTGTGGTTTACTCTGTGTGCACACAAAGGTTAGCGGTTGTGGGTTTCCTTTTTCATCAATACAAAAAGAAGAGTTAGAATTGAGTCATCGATATTTTGAGAGTGATGGAGGTTCTAGAGAAACTAATGTGTAGACAAAAGCAATATAGGTATGAAATGCTAATTATTACTTAAAATTCAGTAGGGCTGAGACTGTCATCACATTCTCGATATCAATCTCAATAAGATTTTCGTGCTAGAGATTGTTTCAGGAAGGAATCAATAGAACATTCTATTTTGTAGAATGGTCATGAATGGGTTTATAAGATTATTTTGACTACTATATCAAAGAATTTTTGAACAAGGTTTTAGTTTCTCCCAGGTTTATTGTCAAAAATAGTGGGTAAACAAGCAAGCGGGAAGGGCAACCTGCTGCTTTTGTGTGTTCATGCAGGATCCGTGAAGGGACGCATCCCAATTGAGTGTGGTGTAGGTAGTTTACCCTGACACAAGTTCATACTTATTTGCAAAGTTTTTCATAGAGCACACTTCTCAATCTTGAAGCTTGAATCTCCATTAACATTTCTTTATAGGGCCATGTTGTAAGTTGGAGGTCTTTTTTCCAAACCCCTTATTTCTTTCGAGACCTTTGTACTCTCGACTGATCAAGTGGAACTTCCTAGCCGAACTTGTTGAACCCTATAGGAAATTCCTCCATATCCTTCCAATTTAACATCTTGTACAATGGCCAAATTGCAAAACAAGGAAATGAACTGTAAAGGATGTTTCCAAGTGTACTTTCTATTAACACTTTCGTCCCTCTTTTGCCATGTGCCTCTTCTGTCATCCTACTATCCTCTTCTCAACTTTTTTAACTGCAAAAAAACAAAGCTGACCGGATTGAACTTATGTGTGATAACTAACCGGCCCTTCATATTGCATCAAATTCCATATTTCATGAGAGTACTGACTAAGCATCTTGAGATTGATAGTCTCTTTATTAGAGAAAATATACTCTCCAGAGATATTATTACAAAAATTAAGTCGAGTGATCAGTTTGTAGATATTTTCACCAAGTCTCTCACCAATCCTCGTATTAATTACATCTCTAGCAAGCTTAGACATATGACTTGCATGCACATCTTGAGGGGGAGTGTTAGAATAAGAGTAAGAGTATCATTTGTGTATAGTATCCTACTTGGAGGAGGATTGTCATATAGTGTTTATAAATAGGTCTCAGTGTAATATTGCAGCTACACAATTCAAAACTATTTCTCACAATCTTCATATCTATGTCATGTTCTTGGTAAGCTAAAGATGCACCGTGTCTTGTCTAATCACTTCTCCCAATTCTTTTTTGGCTTTCATCTACCTCTCCTTAAATCCATAATTGCCAACCTCTCACACCTCCTCACTGGGGCATATGTGCCTCTCTTTTCACATGCCAAACTATTTCGCTTCGTTTCCGTTCCCTTCCCTTCCCTCATCCGTCCACCATAGGGGGCCACTCCCACCTTGTCTAGGTCATCTTTGTTTCTGATCCTATCTCTCCTAGTATGTCTAGGTCATCTTCGTTTCCAATCCTATCTCTCCTTGTATGTCCACAGATCCATCCCAACATTCTCATTCCCACAATTTTCATCTTCTAAATATGAGAGTTCTTACATTCTATTCCATACAACATAGCTGGTCTAACCGTAGAACTTACCTTTAAGTTCTCATGACATTCTTGTTATACAAGACTTCAGGTGCGAGCCTCTATTTCATCCACCTCATACCAATACAATGCGTGACATCATCGTCAATTTTCCTATAGTAGCTAACATGTTTTGTATTGGAATACATCTTATGGTAGGATTTATCCTTTCAATCTCCCAAATGATAAAAGAAGTGACACTCACTGTATTTTTGGCGCCAAATCTCAGTTTAATTTGGGCAGCACCTATACATATTCCTTATTAAGTGCCTGAAAGCCATCCTTCATAAACCCATGCAGAATTACAAGCTACAGTTTAAGCTACTAACTTGATCAAGTACTCTCTTATTTAAAGATGCTTCCTGCAATTCGTGTATGTTCCTTTTAGATTGTTGATAGAATGTGGAGGCAGATAATGTCTGTACCCACCTTGATATAAATGTTATATTGACAAATGCAATAAACCAACTCATTCTTAATCAGCACTTGATAAATTCCTTTGCGCTATTAGCATGCTCTCATTATTCTTTCCTTGTAATTGCAGCTTGATGAAAATTTGGAGCAGTGGCCGCATTTAAATGAACTTGTGCAATGCTACAGAACCGACTGGGTAAAAGATGAGAACAAGTATGGTCGCTATGAAAGCTTCAATCCGGCTTCATTTCAGAGTCAAATATATGAGGGTCCTGATACTGATATTGAAACAGGTGAGAAACTATACGGGAACTACTTTTCTGTGTATGTGAAGATTAAGGGTTAGGGATCACTCATATTGTGATGTATCTATGTGTATTTGCGAGTAGATTGCTTTAAACATTTTATGGAAGGGTGCCGACTTGTACGAAGAAGTTTCACATGTCATGTGCATCTATTGCATTTCTTTTTTTGCAGCAGACATTTTCAATGCTCTTCATTCATCCATTCGTAAAAAAACCTGACGATTTCATACATTCTGAAGCTCCTCTACTCATCTCTTCCAAATTAAACATCTTAGTGGCGATAAGTGTAGAATTATTTGCTAGTCCTTTTGTTCATACTTCGTTAAAATCAAGAAAATAAAGTAATAATGTAGCAAAGTCACAGTAAAATATATTGTTACCATTCTCAAAAAAAAAGTCATAGTAAAATACAACAATCTTTCTGAAGTAATTTCAATAAAACAAAATATATTAAAAAATTTCAGTGCCAATTTTTTTACTAATATTAAAAAGAAAATACTCGATTAATATGGAAATTCTATTAGACCTGCTTAGTCTAGAACAGAATGTGCAATCCTTGAATGTCTGAAATTGTCCTGTGGAAATAACTTTCTTATTATTTAGTGAGCATCTTGTATTTCATAGAACTATATTCCTCTTTTGTTTTCATATCCCCAGAAAGCATTTTGATTATTTGCCACCGTGCAAAGTTGTTTTCTCATACAACTGGTCTTGTTAACTGGGAAAATACCTTTCCCGTAGGTTTGGCATTTAAAATTTTCTTTCAGCTAATTGCATCCTTTTTTAGCTTAAAGTAGAATATTGAAATAGTTACAGCCCAACTGTCCACTTTGCCACATTATCGCCTTTCTTGTTACTAATGGTTATATGCTGAATTGACCCCAGAGATGCATCTTGCAAATGCTAGGCGGCCTAAGATTGAGGATTCAATTGATGGTGAAATCCCCAGCACTTCTGGGGCACAACTCTCTGAAGATAATTTCGCTGATCTCTCAAATGCCAAAGTCTCCAAGGTTGTTCCTGTTACACAAATGCAGATTGGAGGTCTTTTAAAATGCTTGTTCTTTAATGTTGACTCAAATTATTAACTTGCAGCATTTTGGTGAATCTCCTCTAGCGACATATGAACCGGTTTTTGACTGGGAAAATGAAAGATCATTAATATTTGGGCAAAGGATTCCTGAAGCTCATATGTCCCAGTATACAAGGTTGTATTTCATTTAACATTCCTTTTGTCCTCTCCCTCCTGAAATGTTTCTTACACTTAAATGGCTGTGGTTATAGCGGTCTGAAGATTGCTGTGAAAGTCCTATCATTGTCATTTCAAGCCGGACTAGTTGGTGAGTTTGTATTGTTGAATACTAGTCTTGATTGTTAAAAAGATGTGTCTACCTAAGATTTTTCTATTCGTTTGAGCCTTTGAGCTGCCACCACTCCTTATCTGAGTTTCAGAGGTTTTTTGTAGAGCCGTTTTATGGCACAATTTGTCTATATAATAGGGAGCGAAGAGAAAAACTTTCAGAAGATTTTAATTTCCATATATTGCCTACCGAAATGCAAGAAGTAAGCTGCTTCATTTTTGATTTGCTTTGTCTTGCTTTTCTTTTTTTTTAGAACAACTTTTCACTAGTTTTCTTCTGATGCTGGGCTGTTGGCCTCTGTTTATTGTGGATGCATCTCCAGGCCAACAGTTCCTATGAAAGGCGTTGTATTTTTCATCTAGATGCTCCATCAGCGTCTATTTGTCTGCTAATCCAACTAGAAAAACCTGCCACTGAAGAAGGTGGAGTGTCTCCTTCTGTTTATTCACGAAAGGAACCAGTAAGTTTGACTTCCTCTGGGAACACCTAATTTTATGATTGCTTCATTTTCAATACATTATTCAGTTTAAGTGATTTGTGGGATGCCGAAACAAAAGCTTAAATTGGTCCTAAGAGTTTGTCTTCATCTTTTTGTTGGTTACACTTATTTTGCATTTCATACATAGTTGCTGAACTTTTAGGAGTTGCGGGACTCTTGGAGAAAGGAATATGCTTCCACTGGACATTCTATATAGATCTATATTAGCCTGAAAAAGTGGAAATATCCTCTCTACATCCTGCCATTTTTGCCCACTTTTTTTTTCTTACAATCTGAAAGAAAAGAACTATACTAGACTTCGGGTATCGTATTGGATATGATCTTACTGCTGCCGACTGGATACTTTTTTAAGCCAAAAACTGCTAAAATAGAATCTTTTTGTTGTTCTGGACTTAAACTAAACATATATCGAAGTTTGTGTATGCTGTATTATTAGAGATCTCCTTGCAATTATCAAATCTGCTCACCATTTGTATTCACACTTTTTTCATCTTCGTGGTATCTGATCACTGTCTTCTGTTTTCAGTTTGCGTGCAGATAAGTTTTGTTTATATGCAGTCATCTTGCATGTTCTAGGATATGTTTTTTCTTCTAATTGAATATCTCTACGTGTATGTAGGTTCATTTGACAGAGAGAGAGAAACAGAAACTACAAGTATGGTCTCGGATCATGCCTTACAAGGAGTCCTTTGCCTGGGCCATCATTCCACTCTTTGATAGTAACATAGCTTCTGTGGGTGGCTCTGCTTCACCCAGCAGCCCTCTTGCTCCAAGCGTCTGTGCTTCAAGCTTACAAGAGGGTATCACTGAGCCACTTTCAAAAGTTACAGCAGATGGGAAGCTTGGTTATTCAAATGGAAACTCCATCATCGTTGAAGTGTCTAACTTAAACAAAGTCAAAGAAGGATACACTGAGGAATCTCTCCAGGTTTTTTTTTCCATTCATTTGTTATCTTTATGATTTCTATTCACTTAATGGTTTAAAAAATAGTTTAGTGGCCTTTGATGCAATCTAACTTCATTTTACCATTACTCTTTTTAGTATGTATTGTGTGTTCTCCTTGAGCAAAGTCAAAGAAGGACCCAGCTGTGTATCCTTCCAAAGTAAGAGTCCCCTTCCATCCATGATATTGATCCTCAATCTTTCTTTTAGATTAAGCCACAACTTCCTGATGGATCTCCATAGGCCGATTCCATAAGGCGTGGTCACATTTTTAGTCATCCAAAATCTTCTTTTCCGTACTTATCCTTTATAACTGTTCCTCATAAAGTACGTTCTTCTTTGGTGAACGTCCATAGTTGTTTTGCTTCTTCAAGCTCCTGATCCCCATGCCCCTTCCCTTTTTTTAGTGATGGTCAGCTTTTTCCATTTAACAAAATGTAATTCACTCTTCTATTTATTGCCTCGCCATTGGAAATTCCTCCTTACTACATCCAACCTCTTTTCTGCATTTACTGATATAGGAAATAGTGACAAGTGGGTAGTGCATTCAGGCTAGTTGATTAGAATCAATCTACTTCTCAAAGACACATACTTGGTCTTGTTAATCTTTTCTCCCATCTTTTTATCATCCAGGCCATATATCTTTGGGTATCTTTTCCCAAGAGGCATTCCAAGATGCATGGTTGGCCAGCATATCAACCATCTATCAACCATCTGTTGCATTCTGTCCACTACATTCACAGGAGAAATCTTTCTCTTCCTCTAGTCTATAGATAATCTTGAGATTGCTTAGTAAATTAAATAATCAGTCCATTCAAAGTAAAGCATAATATGCAACTAAATCCTGACGTATCACCTAGTACCCGCACAAGTGCTCGTCACCTCGCCCCTATACGTTCCCCTCATATACATCTTATATTTTAATTATCATCTAGTTGGGCAAAATCCTCCATTAAGTTTAAGTCTTAACTTACCTTGGGTTCTCCTAATTCAACAAAAGAACAATCCATGCTCTTCGGCACTTATCCCAAGACTCCCCTCTGAAGGTCCCTTTCGGACCCTCGGGACCCTTATCTGGTGGCCTTAAACCATTGCAATCTCCCTCTTTTAGTGAAACCTTTTTTCCCTCAATGGAAAATCGTATTTGCTTCAGGTTTTGGGTATTTTCACAGCTCGGGGGGGGGGGGGGGCCCACCAGCGGCAAGAGGTTTTGAAGGGAGGGGAAGTTCCAGACTATATCAGTGACGGAGCCAGACATTTTATAAAGAGTGTGTTAACTTTAAAGAAGCAATTAACAAAATGACGTCTATAATTTTTTTTCCACCAAATACAAACCATCTAAATTTTTTTCTTTGTGTTGCTTTTAGTTTTAAAAATACACGATAAATTGTATAAACTAAAATAAGACTTATGCAATGAATGAGTCAAGATTTTCACTGAATGCATATCACAAATTTGAAAACAAAAAAAACACTAATTTATCAATTTTTACTTAAATCTACACATGCTTATTTTAGCTGTTCAATTTTGCTACTTTTTAGTTTTAATAGGTTAAATTTCTTGTGTTTTGATAAAAAATGTGTGAGAATTCTAATCAAAGATTTCAAATTCGACTAGTTATCCTGATTTCGCTAAAAGAAATATGGACAAATTAACTTGTTATTAAATTTTTTCGATCTAGTCCTCTTAATAACCTACTTAGGATGAAATGAAAAATACAATAATACATGTATAATTGCACATAATCTTTTCTTCTTATTTTCTTGATAGAAATTTGTTTGAAATATTATTTTCTATCTACTACAAATAAATACCCAAATTAAGGTTTCAGCTAAATTTAACAATTAATAAATATTCACTATGTCAAAAAATATATTATTTTATAATTAAAAATAATATAATTTTAAAATTACCTTTTTATTCTTAATAAATAATTTATAATTAAATAAATAATTAAGTAGTATTATCATATAAATTATGAGGGAGAAAATAGTATCTAATAATCCTTAAAGAAGTCAAATAGTATATCTTTGGTTTTAGGGAGGGCAAAGAGACATGTAAAAAAAGACACTGAAAAATAACAAGAGGTCATAAAGAAGAAAGATGGTGGATTAGCGGACCCACAAAAAACTCTTTGGGAATGAATTTATGTAAGTTGTGGACAAAAAGTTAAAAGAAGTGAGATTCGAACCCCAATCTCATGCGAAAATTGCACTCACTTTTCCACTAAACCAAAGGCACTGAGTAGATAAGGTTGTGAAAAGAAAATATATATTTGATAATTTATAAATTCTGATACACACACACACACACACACACACACACACACCCCACTATAATTTTCGGACGAAGGGTGTTCACTTGCACACCCTTTATGGGCTGTAGCTCCGCCCCTGGACTATATGCGAAGAATGACCCTGAGCTTCGGAGCTCTACTGCGGTTATGTAAAAGAATGCAGGAAGCATCAACATCAGGGGAAGGTCTTTTAAGACCTGGTAAGCTAGGGATAACCCGAGCATTTATTGCTCTTTGAAGCTTAATAAATATGGTAGATTTTTTTCTTTTTATCTCAATTAATGATGGACATCCCAAGGCAGTCATGATTATCCCTAAAAACACACTACACGAGGGGTGATGGGTCTCTCCTACCTCATTGAAAGCTTCATCAGTAGGAAGCCCCTTGTACGTACAACATAAATACAGGAGCCTCTATATTCCAACCTGGGGAACACAGTTTCAAAGAGGCCTTTCTAAAGAACAAATGGACCTCGTAGCCACCTGTCATCTTTACTGACCAGAAGACCATAACAATCCTCACTAATCATGATGAGAGGGGCACGATTAACAGATGTCTTGTGAGTTTCTCTTATTGTGATGAGATTCCAACTAGGAATGACGTGAGAAGATGGGCCAGTCAGACCTGGAAAATAGCCAACTTCCAGATCTACAACATGAATGGAATTAATTCCTTGTATTCCATTCAAGAAAAGAAGCACAACACATCATTCATGGGAAATAGAAGAGGCAAGGGGCAAGTTTGAAGCTTAATTGGTGGAAGCCCACGACAGGAGCATACCCAAACAACTGTAAGTTTGATTGGTTTTTGGTTCGCATCCTTGTCCTTCCTATGGACTTATGGTCGGCCAACATAATGAAGAAACTAAGTGGCAGTGTGGAGGCTGGTTAGAAACTGAAGAAGAAGCATCGCTGAAGAATCACCTCTGATGGGTGAGACTCAATATCTCAGACCCCATCAACACCATTCCGAAGAAATTGAAATCTCAGATGGCGCATTCAGCATCACTGTCGGTATAGGTAGAAGTGCTGACATTGTTCAGACGAATACAAGTAGACAAGCGTGACACCCAAACTGTTAGAACTAGTTCGAAATAGGAGATGCATGTCCCTCTAGCATTCAGAAGAGAGGGGAAAAGTCCAATGGTCCTTACCCAGAGATAAATCACAAAATGGACCCTAGCAATGTGGACCCTAATGATAAAGTCACATGCCCCACCCATGTGGCCCCTCTTTTTAATTCCCAAGTCAACAAATGGAACGTGCTTTCCACTCCTGGGCTGACCTTTCAGAGGCTCTCTAAAGACCAATACAATCAAAAGAAATCGACCAACATTTTATTTGCTGAGCTTTTCACCAAGTTTATCCTACCAAACTTGTCTCCACAGCTTGTAGGCCTCCTAGTGCAGATGAAGCCATTCTCAATGAACTTAGACTTAATGGGAAGATTGGAACCCCGTGCAACTTGAGGATTTATCTACTACAGCTCTAACCAATGTCGAATGCTCAAAGTACGGATTTGCAGAAAACAGGGGAGCCTTGGATAACCAATTGATACCTCACGAAGACCCCACTCCTATTCGATTCGATGCTGGTGAGTGCAACAGAGAGGTCGAGGCTGAAATTTCTAACATTGTAAAATTGAGCATAGAATTTGTGGCTCTTTTTGATGGTCTTAGAAGAAGAAGCGATGCTCCCGGGCACTTTTTCCTAGAATCTTCTCTCTCCTACTTATTAGGAGGAGGTAGATCACCCTTTTTCCAGTAAATCCCTCGGCCAGAAACTTCCTTTGTCATCTTTCAGGCCAAGCTATCACGTTCTTTGTTAGTTTCAACCTTATTTCTTTCACTTTTCTCAGATTTTAGAACCATAGACTGTAACATGGGTGAAGGAAAGGATCTACTCCATGCTGGATTCAAGTCTTTTGGCATCTCCAAGTCCAGTTCTAGGTCAGAAACATGGTTTGAATGGACTGAGTGCAGCAGGAATTTAACGAGGAAAATAACTTTTAAGTCTTAAAGTTATGAGATGGCTTTTCCAAGTTTTTATGGAAGGCTCAAAGGAACAAAGAATGAGAGTTATAGGCGATGGAGAACAAAGGATCACTTTGCTGAATTTTACTTCCATTGCAGTACACGCGGCGCCGGGGGGGGGGGGGGGGTCAGTTTTTATTACACCTGAGACTAAATTAAAAGAGGGAGGGTTAGCAATAGCTCAGAAAATTTCATTGGGGTCCCAGAAAGGGGTGAGAAAGCAGCAGTTATGAGAAAACGTCAGGTCAAATCTTCTTTTGTTGAAGCCATCAGAAGCAGTAAATGGTTTGACACTGCAGATCATCAACTGCAGAATCAACTTCCTTAGAAGCTCTATAGTCTCAGATGAGGATGTCCTTGGCAGATCTATTGTGGGGAAATTTTTGGACCTTAGCCAAAAAACACCAACTCTGCATGAAGTACGGAGAGGGGTTAGCAGTATGTGGAGGTCATCTCATGGAATCAATGTATATGTCATGAATGACTCCCACTTTCTGTTCGAGCTTCCATCTTGAAAGGAAGCTGAGAATGTCATCAATGGTGAGTAGAGATGGAAGAAATCCAAAACTGTCACTAGAATGGTGGTCTTGCACTGCTGAATGTTGGCGGAAAGTGACAAGAAGCTGGGTATGGATTCGTATTTATCTCTGTCTCTGCACTTGTGGTCGCGAACCACTTTCAAGCAGATCGGAGATATGTGTGGGGGCTGGATTGAAACAGAAGAGGATACCACTCTCAAAATCATCTGCGGTGGGCCAGAATCAAAGTTAAGGGCGACAGAGCAAAAGTTCTTAGAGAGGCGGAGATAGAAAGCGACAGATATATTTTCAAAAATACCAATTTGATGTGAGATTCCGACGACTTGAAGGACAAAGATGATCAGAAAAGCGGACACCTTCAGACCCACCGGTAATAGAGGTCGTTTATTTATATCTGATAATCCTAGTACTATTTTGACTAAATTCACGCCAACAGAGGCTCTTGGGCATGTAGGCACTTCAACAGCTAGAATAGACTTCAACTAAAAAACATGTGAGAATCACGTGAGAGGATTGTTTGCTTAAATCTAAGAACAACCCCTGAATGAAGAATTGGGCCACAGAAGTAAAGTCAGCTTTAGGTTTGAACACAAAAAATTTTGGGCCTGATCCAGTAGCCCTTCTAATTTATAACAAAGTGCAAGGCAGTAAATTGGGAGACAGAAACTATGACCTGTCGGAGAAGCTTTGGACTTTCATCCTCTACAGCTAGAGATGCATGCAAATCATAAAAAGATTCCAGAGCCACTAACATATGCAGAAGTGGTAGGATTTTGCGACACTCTGGAGGTTGTGGAAAACACAGACAAAGACATGGGAGGCTGAAGTAGTAGGTAATAATAAAGGGTAGAACAGGCTGGTGATGGAAGAAGATGTAACTCTAGTGCAGACTCTCAACACAATTATGGAGGAGGAGAACTGGATAAAGGAAGATGTGCCACTTCACATGCAAACCCAAACAGAAACCCTTGATAAAGAAATGGATACAACTATTTGGGTTCACCTAAATATGATCAAGTTGAGAAAATTGCTTGGGGTGGATTTTCAGGCCACAAGGAGGAGACAGCGGAACTCTTGAGACAAATAGATAGTAGTAGACAAGCAAGAAAGATGGAGCAAGATTTCAAGACAACTAGGTTTAAAGGTGCCCAGGAACTAAAAAGCCTAGTACCTTTTGACGTGAAAATTAAGGATACAGTAACAGAAACAGGGGAAGGAGTTTGATAACAGTTGATCATGAATTTCAAACTTGTTTCTTGGAACATGAGGGGTTTAAATGGGAGGGACAAAAAGAAGATTAGTGAAGAGTTTGGTTATGGATTGGAAAGCATGTCATCTGCCTCCAAGAAACCAAATTTGGGGGTGGGGGGTGGGGGTATTCAAAGGAGACAGTTGATCAAATATGGGGTGGTAGATGGTGAGGTATGCATGCCTGGAGGCTAGAGGTATAAGAGGTGGAATTTATTGTTGTGGGACAGTATAGTGTGGAAAGGGGAGGTTCTATAAATTGGAGCCTGCACTATTACTCCCTCTGTCCCATATTATATGAGCATCTTTCTATAAATATTTGTCCCATATTATATGGGCACTTACTAAATTAGGATAGAATTAATTATTTTTTTCCCATTTTACCCCCACTATTAATATAATATTTGAAAATTTCAAGAGGCTAATTAATTACTTTCACATTCAAAGAGTAAACTGTTCCTATATTTTATGTATAATTTTTTCTAACTTTATTTAATGTACATTGATATAAATAAAGGGTAAAGTGGTAAAGTTCACTAGTGTATTAATGGTTTCTTAATCACCGTGTAAAATGGAAAGTGCCCATATAATAGGGGACAGAGGTAGTACTTGCAAATCTGAAGCTCTTTCTTCCAGAAAATTCTTGTCAGAGTACAAGTTGTATATGCCCCTCATTTGTGGCATTGGAAGAAGGGATGTATGGGATGAAACTAGTTGCTTAGGGGGTCTGATGGAAGGAGCTTGAGCTTAGTAGGCATTTTAATATGATGTCTTGTAAAAAAGGAGGAATTGCAAGAGAAGATCTGGAAACATGGTGGAATTCTATGATTTTCTAGAAGATATTGAAGCTGATTGATCCTAACTTGGAAGGGGAACCTACACATGGTTTAAAGGGGATTATCCACCTCATAACATCTATGATTGACATAACTCTTGTTTCATAAGAATAGGGCGACAAATTAACCAACATAAAACAAGTTTTATTGCAGAGACTGGTTTAGACCACAACCCAATAGCTTAGCAATTTGGAACATGGGCACATGATAAATCTTACTTTAAGGTAGAAAATGGTAGCTAGGAACTGAAGGATTTTGGGACAGAGTTCAGAGTTGGTGGGTTTCATTTCAGCCATCAGGGAAAGCAAACTTTGTTTTGGCTTATAAACTCAAAGCTCTCAAAACAAAGCAAAAGGAGGGGAGCAGAAGTTACCAAGGAAATCTCAACACTCAAAGAAGGAATCTACTTGGGCAATTAGCTGATTGGGAGGTTATATTGGATAAAAGACCATTGAATGATGAGGAGAAAGTGAGAAAAAGCCGCACTATTTTTTTGAGTATGAGGTGTTTGTCAAAAATGAAAAAATGTCATGGAGATAAAGATGTCTAAATAACACCAAGTTCTTGCACAAAATGGCAAATGCTCATAAGGAGAGGAACAATATATACCAGCTGGAGAAATTACTGAAGATCCATCAAGAATTAGAGGGAAGATCAATTGACTTCTATTAGAAATTATCCACAGAAGTAGAGTGTTACAGACCTGTGGTACAATTTTGAGAATTGTCCTACTATTTCAAAGCTAGAAAAGTAGATTTCGCAATATAGCTTTGAAGAACAAGAGGTTTTGCAGCACCTCTAAGGTTCTGCCAGGACCTGATGGCTTCATTATGGATTTCATCCTCAAATGCTGAAGATAATGAAACAAGACATCTTGGATACTGTGAGAGATGTTGAAGAAAAAAATTGCAAACTTATGTATTTACATTACTATAGAGAGACCCTATTTATAGATACTACAATATAATCCAAGTCCCAAGTAGGAATAACATGCTATCCTATTCCAATTCTAAATAGGATTATATATTCCTATTCCTATTCTAACCCTTACCCTCAAGTTGGTGCATATGAATCATAAACACCTAGCCTGTTACAAATATAATTAATACGAGGACTAGCGAGGGACTTGGTGAAGATATCTGCAAGCTGATGACTTGACTTCACAAACTTTGTAACGATATATCTCGAGAGTATCTTTTCTCTGGTAAAGGGATAATCAATCTCAATGTACTTGGTCCTTTCATGAAACACTGGATTTGATGTAATATGAAGAGCTGCTTGATTATCACACACAAGTTCCACCTGATCAATTTTGCCCAAATTTAGCTCCCTCAATAATCGTGTAATCCAAATAAGCTTGCACGTTGCTGCAGCCATTGCTCGATATTTTGCCTCCGCACTCGATAGAGCAACCACATTCTGTTTCTTGCTCTTCCATGACACTAAATTACCTCCCACTAACACACAATATCCGAATGTAGACAGTCTATCAGAGGGTGATCCTGCCCAATCGACATCTATATATCCCGTGATATGTTCATGGCCTTGATCTTCGAAGAGTAGTCCTTTTTCGGGCGCTGACTTTATATATCTCAGAATGTGAACAATTGCATCCCAATGACTATCATAAGGAGAAGTCATAAACTGACTTACAACACTCACGGGAACGAGATATCAGGTCTAGTCACTATGAGAGAATTTAATTTTCCACCCGCCATCTATACCTTTCAGGATTACTAAGTGGCTCCCGTGTCCTGGAAGTAGTTTAACATTTAAATCCATAGGATTGTCAATGGGTCTACATCATAACAATACTTGATGGAGACTGAGCAACCTCAATACCTAGAAAATACTTTAATCTATCAAGGTCTTTAGTCTGAAAATGCTTAAAGAGATGTTGCTTCAAACTAGTGATGCCATCTTGATCACTGCCAGTGATAACAATATAATCGACATTAACAACTAAATAAATGCACAGATTTGGTGCAGAATGCCGATAAAATACAGAGTGGTCAGTTCCACTACGAGTCATGCCGAACTCCTGAATTATTGTGCTAAACTTTCCAAACTAGACTCTTTGGAGACTGTTTCAAACCATAGTGACCTATGCAATCAGCATACAAGTCTACTAGACTCCCCCGAGCAACAAAACTAGGTGGTTGCTCCATATAGACTTCTTTCGCAAGATCACTATGTAGAAAAGCATTCTTAATGTCCAACTGATGAAGAGGCAATGACGATCATAGCCAAGTTTCCAATGATCACAACCAACAATGGATTTACTTGCAGGAAGGGGCATAAGTTCCCAAGTACCACTCGTATGTAAAGCAGATATCTCATCGATCATAGCCTGCCTCCATCCATAATGAGAAAGTGCTTCGCCTGTAGTCTTAGGAATGGAAATAGAAGACAAAGATAATACAAAAGCATAATAGGATGATGTGAGACGATGATAACTCAAGAAAGTATAATGTGGGTTAGCATTTCGAGTGAACCGTATACTTTTTTGAAGTGCACTTGATTGGCTAGGAGTAGGCAAGTCCACAGTAGGAGCAAGGTCTGGCGCATGACACTAATCATCTGAAACTGGTGTTGGTCGTGGATGACGATGATAAGTCAAGATAGGTGGATGTTTGTTGGGTTTTGTCAAAGGTGGCACTACAATTGGAGATTCCTCATAAGTCGATACAGGTAGGACCGGAGGTAGATATTGATTAAGGTCAGGGGAATAACAACACAACGATACCCTTTTTGAACTCGACAGTAACCAAGAAAGACACATTTGAGAGCATGAGGGGCTAATTTTTCTTTTCCGGAAGCTAAGTTATGAACAAAACATGTGTTCCCAAACACATAAGGAGGTATCTAATGGAGATGTGACGAAGGAAACAGTGTGGAATGTGGAACTTAATTTTGAATAGAAGATGAGGGCATTCTATTAATTAAATAACAAGATGCAAGGACAACATCGCCTAAAAAACGTAGTGGAACATGGGACTCAATGAGAGGAGTGCGAGTAGTTTTAATAAGATGCCTATTCTTTCGGTTTGCTTTGCCATTTTGCTGAGGGGTGTACGGACAAGATGTCTGGTGAATAATCCCTTGGTGAGTCAAAAACTCCTGAAATTGAGAGGATATGTATTCTAATGCATTATCACTACAAAGAGTACGAATGGAAACATTGAACTGGTTTTGTACTTTAGCAAAAGAACTTTTAAATATAGAAAATAACTCCAAACGATCTTTCATTAAGAAAATCCAAGTACATCTTGAATAATCATAAATGAAACTAACAAAATAACGAAATCCTAAGGTTGAATTAACTTGACTAGGGCCCCAAATATCAGAATGCAGTAAAGAAATAATAGACCCGGAATGATCCTCAATACTACGTGAAAAGGTAGCATGAGTGTGTTCCCAAGTTGACACGACTCACAATCTAATGAGGATAAACTAGCCAAACTAGGCACCAAGTTTCGTAGTTTAGATAGACTCGGATGTCCCAAACGTGTGTGAATTAGGTCCGGAGGATCTATAACGGAGCATGATGTGAAGGAATTTGAAGAGGTAAGATAGTAAGGCCTTATGATTCATGTCCTGTGCCAATCATCTGTCCCGTACTGCGATCCTGCATAAGGAAGAAATCATCAAAAAAATAATTGGCACAATGTAAGGCTCGCGTCAAATGACTAATAGATGCCAAATTAAAAGGAGAACCAGGAACATAAAGAACAGAATATAAGGTGACAGAAGGTTAGGGTCGGGCCTTTCTAACCCCTTTTGGTTTTATTGGATCTTATTGGCTAAAGTAATAGCAGGAAGATATTATGAATGAACTATGTCTGACAAAAGTGATTTGTCACCAGAAATATGATCAGAAGCGCTTGTATCCATTACCCACAATCCAAGAGTACTAGACTGTTAAACACAAGCAAAAGAATTACCCTCAACAGGAATAGCAGGTTGAGGAACCGATGCTACTTGTGGAGACATTTGCGTACTTTCTCGATACAGAAGGAACTCATCATATTTTGCTTGAGCAATATGAGCATTATTGGATGTTCGGTTTGGCGAGCAACAGAAACATTAGGCTGAGCAACAAGTGCTACTTGTAGGGATGTTTGCTTATGTGCGCGATTTCGAAGGGATTCGTTATATTCCTTTATAACAATAGGATCATAACTGGGCGGTGGACCATGCAAAGTATAACATATGTCACGAGTGTGTCCAGACTTGTGACAATAACTACAATTAGAGCGAGATCTTCCATTGCGAATTTCCCGACCTCCTCCTCGTCGATTCTCCATAATAGATGTTTATTTATCAATAATTTGAGCTGCAAGAATAGAGGAGTCAATGGGGGGTGATGAAACTACTTTATGATTGGGAGGTGCAGAAAGATGAAGTAAACGAGACAATAATTCATCATTGTAGGGATGGTAGGACTAGCTAAGATCTGATCACGTATAGAATCATAATCAATAGGAAATCGGCAAGTCTAAGGACTAAAAACTATGTCTGCCTATGCTCTTGTTGTGCTGTAACATTCGCAGTGACTGACATCAACTTTTCAAATTCCTCCATTACTGCTCGCACTTGTCCCAAGTATGTAGACATATCAGATTCTTGTTTCTTTAAGTTGGTCATTTGAGATACCACATCATAAAATCGAGATACGTCATTAGTATATAAAGCATGGGCCTTTTCCCAAACCGAATGGAATGGGCAAAACAAGGGCGTCAACTTGGAATCAATAGATCGCATAGGAGACTACACATTTGAGCATCAACCTTCTTCCTATTGTGCTTTGGCTATTGCAGATTCCTCATTGGCCTTTCTCTTTTCTTCTTCCACACAAGTATTGGTTGTTTAGTGGTCATGGACCCCTTGACCTTTGCACCATAATTCAACCGAGGAAGCTCATGCTAAATAGTTGGAACTACCCATTAATGGTTCTGAAATGATTATAGGATTTGAACTTCCTATTCAAGTACTTTTGGAGCCAAACATATCGATTCGAAAGGACATCTTCTGAAATCAAACTTTTTAGTAAAAAAACAAGGAAACTGCTTGCAAGAAACCCCCCCCCCCCCAAAAAAAAAAAATAATGATGTCACTGGAAATCAGATTTGTCCACCAGAAACTGGTCAAAAAATAAAAAAAATGTGGTCTACCTCGAAATATAGAGGCGACCTCACTGAGAAAAAGTAAATAAAAAACTAGCTGGTAATTGCCTGGTATCACTGAAAAAGTCATCGGAAATTGCTTGAAATTGCCGGAACCCTCATTTCCACGATCGGATCTGGACAAAAGTGACTGGTGTTTGGTCGGAATTACTGGTCGACCCCTCCATAACAAAAGAAGTCGAAAAAGTTGACCGGAGAAGCCTCACACGCTGGCATGTGTCCTAGATCTCACCGGAAAACTGCCACTTTCGAGCGGCGCGTGAGGGGCTATTTTCTAGTGGGATTGGTTGGGTTTTGGTCGCCCAAGGTTCTCGAGCCTAGTGATGTTGTTGGTTTTCGCACAACATCCATAGAAACGAAAGTGACACAAATCAGCCGATGCACAATGAGTTTTTTTCCCCTCACAGATGCTCTGATACCATATGAGAAATATTCAAGAACCAAATATTATAGACTTGTATATTTACATTACTACATATAGACCCTATTGATTCAAGTCCGTGTAAGAACAACATACTATCCTATTCTAATTCTAAATAGGAGTTTATATTCCTATTCCTATTCTAACAGATACATTGTGAAGTTTTCATGAACAAGAGATATTTGAAAAGAGCTTTAATACAACTTTTATGGCTCTAGTCCCAAAGAAAAAATTGAGCTAAGAATTGAGAGACTTCAGTAGGTCTGGTAGGCAGTATCTATAAACTCTTTTCAAAACGATTTTGATAAAAGTTCTTCTCAGAAAAAGTTGCCTTTTATAGCATGCCAAACAGATTCTTAGTCTTGTTAGATGGCTTTTAGTATTATTATTACAATTATTACATTTGTTTATTTACATATATTTAACTTATTTTAACTCTTATTTTTATTTGGTGTGATGATGACATGAGTTACGCTTGAAATTGTGAGGATTCATATATTTGGCCCCAACTTGTTTGGGACTGAGGCATAGCTGTTGTGGTTCTTCCACCAACCCAAAACATTGCTATAGAGGAATTTAATGTTGCATCTATTCCTGTGAATGAGTTTTTCCTCCATTACTCGATTGAAGTCAGCACGTTCTTCTGATTTCTTTTGCTTAACTAACTAATATACACATTTCAATCCTGCATCCCTTCTAAGAGTTGATATTTGATTTGATTAAATTTCAGGACCCAAAGAGGAAGGTTCATAAACCAGTAAAAGGTGTCTTGAAATTGGAAATCGAAAAGCTGCCAGCTACCTCTGGTGAAGCTGAAAATGCTTTGGAGAGTGGGAGTTTGATATATGATTCTCTTGATCATGTTGACCATTTGAATGATTTAACTTCTATGAAATGCCATACTAATGGTTCCTTTTCCAAGTCTAAATCCTCTGAGATGAAAGAGCTTGTTCGGAATGGTTCAGTTGCTCATGAAAATGTGGAAAATACTGCTGATGACGTAAGTATCGTCTTTAAAATCAATGTTTTTTCTGTTTTAGTTTAACAAGTTATACTTTTGAATTGCTAAATGTTTAGCTGGCACATTTCAGTAGTATGTGGTTTGAGATGACGTGTTTTTCTGATCAGCTTCTATAGTCTAAACTCTCTTATGGAAGCCTCAGCCATCGCCCTGATGATCTGGGTACATCTTTGTCTAAAGATGACACTAAGATCATCTAAGATTGTATACTAAAGTAAATCTTGTGCTTATATAGTGTGACTACTTTTCAGTTTATTGCAAGGGCTTAATTGCAGAGCAACATGATTTTCCCAAATTTTGCGATATAGGTTACTTGGCCTGTTGGTCTTGTGCCTGTCAACTTTGAGATTTTATTCATTACCAACTGATTCCGAATAAATTATATTTGAGTGTACAGTTTGAAGCTTTTGACTTCCGCACAACGACAAGGAATGAACCGTTCTTGCAGCTCTTTCACTGCTTATATGTCTACCCATCGACTGTTAGTATGAGTCGGAAACGCAACATGTTTATACGTGTTGAACTGAGAAAGGACGACATAGATTTTCGAAATCCACCTCTAGAGGTCTGTATTTCGTTTTTTCAGAGCAGTTCTTATAAATTCCATTAGTTGGATCCATCTCTGACCGTCTATCATTAGGCTATGCATCCAAGGGAACCAGGTGTACCACTTCAGAAATGGTCTCACACACAAGTTGCTGTTGGGGCAAGAGTGGCCAGCTACCATGATGAGATCAAAGTTTCTTTGCCAGCTATTTGGACACCATCACATCACCTTTTGTTTACTTTCTATCATGTTGACCTTCAGACAAAACTTGAAGCACCAAAGCCGGTAAGTTGGCTAGTATGCTTAAGTGTATTTGTGACCAACAGCTTGAGCCTTCCTCTCTTCACCCCCCTGCATGTGCTGGAATGTGTGTGTTTTCACATGTTAGAGTTGGTACACTGGTTGATGGCAGACTCTTTATAAGTTGCTCTTTTCTTTGTTTACTTCTGCCAGGTGGTAATTGGATATGCTTCACTTCCATTATCGACACATGCACAGTATGTTCTTCTATTCTTTGACTAAAGTGTCATTTTTATTTCCCCTTCATGTTAATATCCATGTTTTCTCTGTTAATACCTTAATTACAATGCGTACTTTTAGCTTTGCTCTTGATGTCTCCCACTATGGAAAAGAAATCTTTTGCAATGGAAACACTGGCATAGTTTTCTGATGGAAGTTTTAGGAAAATCTGTAGGATGTTTTATGTGCCTGTACTTATTGTGAATACAAGTTCATTTTCACGACACCAATTGAGCTGTCTTGACCATCTCTGCCATGACCTTCAGCCATATACTAAAGGCTTGTCCAGTGATATGATGTAGTAATCTACTGCCTGACTCTAGGAAATGAACAGTTTAAAAGTGTGCAATTTGCCGACCTATTAATATTTGACAGAAAATTAAGCCATTGAAATAGGAACATGTTCGAAGCTTAATTGGTGTAAGAATGTCTGATTTGTGATGGATCAGCTTTGCCGCCTAAAGAAACTACAAATAGACTTGATAAACAGGAAAGATTAAGATAAGTAAATAGCCAACATATTTTGGCTTGGTTAACGATTTTATATGTGAAGCAAGCCAAAGACAAAGCTCATGGAAGGTTAGAAACCTTGAGTGAAGAAAAGATGAGCTTCACCTGATAAGGCCTGAACATTTGAAATCATTTTACTTTTGGTGGAGAGAGTTCCAATCATTTTTCATATTTTTAGGGGGACTAGTTTATCGGCACATGCATTGCGCGTGTATTCCGAGTTATGTTGCATATGATTATACAAAATAAATATCCGTAATATTTAAATAAATCTTTGAGTACATAAATATTAATATAAAAACTTACTTTTTTTTCTGGTGACTAATCAATGTATGGGACTTCTTATTTTCAAAAATATATTTTCCTTGGCACCAGTCCTATTCTCATAAACAATCATGAGTACTTGTCAAGTAATTCTTATCTTTTTTTGGCAAGAGTAAATTGATTTTACATACTATAAAAGATTGTATTCAAGTTCAATTTTTTATATACTAAATATTTTTAAATATCATCGTTGTTTTTTGGTTGTTTATCACTAAATATATTTTTTCTTGTGTAATTTGACCTCTACCCATTAATTTATTTTATACATCTAAATTTTGTGAAACACTACAAGGTGAACTCAATCTCAAGTAAGGTTCTTGGAGGCCAATGTACTCTAAACTTAGCTTATGCCTATATAAATGGTCACATCTTTGAAGGGACATTTCGAATATCCCTTAAATTCTTGAGTATTCACAAAGAGATTTAGATCTTGAATATCCCAAAAACTTCTCGATATTCACAAAGAGATCAATGCATCAAATATTGTCTTTCTCAAAGCCGAAGTGATTATCTCATCAATTATTCCATAAACTCTTGCGATATTCAGAAAATGATCAAGTATCACGTATTGCTTTTCTCAAAGTCTCTGCTGATCGAACAGATCTAAAGAAAATCTAGACATCACATCTTGAATATATCCGATAAAATCTTGGGTATTAATAAAAAGATCATGACATCGGATGTCAAAATATCATAAATTTTTGGGGTATTCATAAAGAATTCAAAGCATCAATAATATTGCCTTTGTTAAAGTCATTGCATGATATTTTCTAATGATGAAATACATCACAAGGAGGTAAAGTCATTCTATATTTGAGAAATGTGCTACTAACAATCCTCGATTCACAAAAACATTTAGTTAGAAGAATCAAAAGGAAGAACATAAATGAACTCACAATTATTCATCAATAAGATCTATGTTTTGTCATATTTTATTTTTGATGAAAGTTTTTTTTATTCTCACTTTAAAATTTGTTGCTAACACATTAATTCACCAAAATGAAGAAAAAATAAATTACAATAAAAGTAGACCAGGAGATCTCATAGCAAATTCCGATTATATCAGAAGTAAATAGGATTTGAATAAATTTTTAATGCCCTAGTCGATTTCAAATTCCAATAGCTGCCTAATAAAAGATAAATATTTACTTGTGGAAAAGCATCAAACATGAATTGAAATTTATTAAAGAAGTGGTCAAATCACATGTTGATGTGTGTTGTGACTTGTACTTAAATTTAAAAATACGATCATAATTAGTATAACCAATATTCAGTATTTACATTTATCTCCTAATCAAAAATAAATATTTTTTAAAAACAAAGTACAATAATGGCTTGGAATGACAATAGTATATAGAATCCTACTTGGAAAAGAATATTATGGAATTGTGTATCTACATTATTACATTGAGACCCTATTTATAGATACTATATTAGTCTCCTTTTCTAACTAGTATACTACAACACAATCCTCTTCCAAGTAGTATTCATTACACCTAAGTTGCTCGGGCTCGGGTGTGGGTGCTCGATACGTGTTCAGATCTAGAGGTCGGACCCTTCATGGTCTAATTTTTAAGATTCGGGGACATGGATCCATGAATGGATACGGGTGCGGGGATTTGCCTAAAAATATCAAAATATGTAAAAATAGAGTGATAAAACCTAAATTACAAAATATTATGTGGAGAACATGAATAGAATCCTGGAAGGAGATTAAATTAAAAGACGTGATATAGAAATTTCTATATAAAAGGTATTCCATTTTCTTTAATTTCATCTTAACTTTTGTATTGATTACAGAAATCAGTAAAACCATCCTAACTTTCTCCATTGATTTTGGTCAAAATACCTGAAATCGATTGACTAAATGGGACACGGATCCCACACCCACCCCTATACCCATGTTGTGTCGACACTGGTGTGGCTCCAAAAGTGAAAAGTCCGAGCAACTTAGCTTTATACTATTGTTATTCCTATTTTTATTCTAAGTAGGATTTTATTCACCTATTCCTATTCCAACACTTCCCCTCAGGCTAGTTTATACACATCATACGTACCTAGTTTGTTACAAATGTAACTAATACGAGGATCGATGGAGTGCTTGGTGAGATATCTGCAAGTTGATCACTCGACTTCACAAAATCGACAATCAATCTCGGTGTGCTTAGTCTTCTCATGAAATGCTGAATTTGACGCACAATGTCGATAAAACACAATGTAATAAGTTCTTGAACTATAGTGTTGAACTTTCCAGACCAAGTTCAGAAGACTCTTTCATACCACAAAGTGACTTACACAAACGACATACAAGGCTACCAAACTCCCCCCCGAGCAACAAAATCAGGTGGTTGCTCAATATATTTCTTCCTCGAGATCATCACAGAGAAAGTATTCTTAATGCGCAACTGATTAAAAGGTTAAATGGAGAATGACAATATGGATCATCCCGAAATTGCTCCAAGAAAGTCACTTTAAAACTAGTCGGAACTTGCTCATGCGTTGAATTATTGTATTTGATGGCTGAAAGTTGTCATAAATTGAGAAATAAAATTATATGGGTAGGGTCGAAATGACGACACGACCCTACTGAGAAAGAGAACTATATGGGTAGGGTTGGAATAATGGCGCGACCTGACTAGAAAATAGAAATTATATAGGTAGGGTCCTATTGATGGCATGACCCTACTGAAAATGAGAAATTATATGGATAGGGTTAGAGTGATGACATGACCCAGCACAAATAAGAAAGTTGTCACTAGAAAGATGGCGAGGTACTACACAAATTGAATATGAAAAAGTAGTCACCTGGAAGATGACATGGTGGTACACAAATTGAATATGAGAAAGTAGTCATCGAAAAGATATGCATGGTGCTACACAAATTAGATATGAGAAAATAGTCACAAGAAAGATACGTGGTGACTCAATCTTTTTTTGCTAACATAATTATTGTCCAGATGAGCGGCGTATAATGGTCATAGACGCTCGTTGACAATGGAAGCTCGTTGATTTTCTACTAGGAGTGTAGAAGCTCTGATACCATGTGTAAAATATTGTAAAAGAATATTGTTGAATTCTTTATCTGCATTATTACAGTGAGACCCTATTTATATGCACTATATTAGATTCCTTTTCCAAATAGGATACTATAATACAATCTTTTTGCAAGTAGGATTCTATATACTTTGTTATTCCTATTCCTGTTCTGAGTAGGCTTATATTTACCTATTCCTATTCTAATAGCTTCTGTAACTTATTATTTTGTGGCACATGCGTTTTAATAGAAGTTAAATTTTTGGCTAATATCCATTAGACAAACACTACCTATTTGATTATAATTAACAATCATATGGATAACCATTCTACATTTCACTCTAACATTCTTTGGATATAGAATGAATTCTCTTAGCCTTTATATAAATGTGCATGGTGGATTTTTAAAAAATACAAATATCTTGGATGAAAAGAAACATACTTTTGACAAGCACTTTATGTACAATGTAGTCCACACCTCTTGATACCATTTCAACTAATAATAAGAAGCAGTAGCTATAAATGCTCAACAAATTATTATTGATTGAATTAGATGTAAATAATTTTTAAGTACAAAGATTATTAGGCATTATTACAATATACATAATTGAATTAATTGCCCATATTTTTCATATTTATATCTATATTTTGTTCAATGTAGTTGTCAAAGTTTACTCAGTATAAGTTTATCAAAATCTAACTTAAATTACATTAACTATTGACTCTACAATTGTACACACAAGAAATTTTCAAATGGTTCAGATTCTAACACTAATTTTGGAAAGCTTTCTTTTTGAAAGATTGACCTCCTTCAATGAATTTCAATTCTTTTAATAGAATGACATTTAATTTCATGATTTTCTCTTTAAATAGATTGGTCTTTAGTTTTTTTGCTTCAAATAATTCGGTCTTTCATTTTTTCTCTTATAAATCAAACTTATGCCAAGATAGACATCAATAATTTAAAGGTTTGGATTGTAACTTGTGGGATATTATGATATAGAAATATAAATTTATGTCTCACAAATTAGTTATTTGTCATGATAGGAGAAAATTAAAGATCGACATAGAATACGGGACACATACTATGACCCATTGATTAAATAAAGAGTGAAATGATTATTTAAACAAAGGCTTTTGAAATTTGAATTCTAAACCAACATATGTTTTCATGCACTTCTAAAGTATCCGACAATAGAAAACCAGTTATTCTTGAACTTAATATTGTATAGTGGATTAAACATTAACTATTTATAAAAAGAAAACAAAACTTTAATCTCTTCCACACATATTTAAAACACTGTAGAACAAATTAGAAGTGCATGAAACAAAACTATTTTACAGTGTAGAATTAGATGGCTATTTGTTTCAGCTTCCTGGTCATACATAAAAACATCTTGAGTAAATCTGTCTACCTCTTCTCTGTAGTACTTCACGAGTCAAATAAGCTTTTCTGCAAACTAACCACACAACACTAGAAACTTTCAGAGAGACTTTGGCTTTCTATATTAGCTTCCAAGGCCAGTTCCTAATTTGTAGTTAACGAATGTTTCTTCTCCAATAGCATGACTTTACAGTGAAGGCACCTTTGTTTTGAAGTTTCCATACGGGTTTGTCAGGTGTATTGGTAGTCCTGTTGAAATCATTTATCATCATAAACAAATTTGCAACTCTTTGAACCTCCCAATCATTTAAGGCCCTTCTAAAGTTGAAATTCCAACCTTGTATGCTCCACATCCAAGCAATAGTGCCCCTAGTCTATTGACTTAGGAGGAACAAAAATAGGGAAGAGAGATTTCAACTCCTTTCACCTATCCAAAGTTCATTCCAGAATTCAATTTTCAGGCCATTGCCCACCTTGAGTTGAATATTTTCTTGAAACTGGGGCCAGAGTCTTCGAAAGTTTTTCAGACACTACAACTAAAATTCCAAGGATATCTTTAGTGATCTAGTGGCTTTGAAGTCCATATTTCTCAATGATGATTCTTTTCCATAAAGGCATATTCTTAGCACTGAACCTCCATAACTATTTTTGCAAAAGACGAGTTCTATAATATTGTTCTACAATGATGTTCTATAATATTTTTCTATAATATTCCTACAAGGATGCAAATAATTACTCTTTTTCTATATATCTTCTTGATGCTCGCAATTTTGGGTCACACCTCAATGAATTCTGCCAAGTACTAGGCAATATCTTACATTTACCCCTTGTGTGTGATATCCTTCATCAACTAACAATACTTGTTTCCTAATTGATATGGATAGTTACCTCAGATCTTCAAAGTCCTCACCAATTATACAACTATCACGAACCACCGCTTCTTACTTAACCATATGTTGATGATAAACACTTACTAAAATCCACAACAATAAGAATATTTTATGCTGGACAAACTTTACACCCAATATATAGTGTATCTTAATTTTACATATCATGCTTTCACACTCCAAAGCAACCCTATAAATATATGTTTAGAAGAATTTAATTTAAGTGTGCAATAGTGAAAATCGAGTTATAATTTAAAAGTAAAATAAGGTCAAATAAGTTAGAATCCTTTATTTGAAAGATCGAAACCCACTGGGTGCAAACAATTTATGAGGCCATCGGACTGGGTAAAACCTAAATTAACCGTGGTGTACTTGCGGGATACTCCTTGCCGAGGGCTTGTGCACCCCCGGGATTAGTTGGGGCTCTAAGAGGCTCGGACACCCGATGCAAATCAAAAAAAAAAAAAAGAAATGGAAATGTTGTATGTTTGATGATTTGTGATCTCGTGCTCCATCAGTGTAACTTGGGTATGGTCTAATATTATCTCTTTCAAGCTAACAAATGATTTTCTAAGATTATGATTGTGTCTCTGACAGAGCAAGTTAAGAGTTAGAATTCCCCGACTGTGTTCCTATACATTAGCCTTCTTTCTACTTCAACATTAGCTTTGTTCGTTATTTCCTCTTTTGACAGAATGATGTCTTGTATCAATTAATTTTCGTCACGGTGTGGACGAATCATCAAAAACATGGCTAACTTTTTCGCTACAAATATCTCATGTGCAAGTTTCAAACCATATAGTCAGTTAGGTTTTTGCATAAATTGAGTAACATTAACTTCCTCGTCAAAGTTTCTCATACTGACTAGTCTCATTTTCTTATAGTATCTCTTCGATTAAAAAATTCCCTATTGTGTCTAGATGTACAACAAGTTATCTTGTATTTGTTTTCTCATAATACATCAAGATACTCTAACCTGCTATTTAGTACAAAGCTTCCATTCCATAGCTTCTTGCTCTATCGGAAGTTTCTCCTGTTCTTCTTGATTTTCCTGTTCTTTATTTTTTGTCTTAGAACAAATCATTTGGATGACTAACATATAGCTAACATCTCAACTTCCCATTTAAATGAAACTTAAATTTATACATAAATGTTGCGTGTGTTTTCTTTTCATAATGCCATTAGTTTTTGACTTATTTTGGTCAAATAACATTTTAGCATCAAATGAAATATATACATATGTACCAATTGCATTGTCTTTATAGTAATTTATGTAGATATGTTCTTTTTGAGTTATATGAAAAGTTGGGATGTTAGCAAGTTAAGAGTTAGAATTCCCCGACTGTGTTCCTATACATTAGCCTTCTTTCTACTTCAACATTAGCTTTGTTCGTTATTTCCTCTTTTGACAGAATGATGTCTTGTATCAATTAATTTTCGTCACGGTGTGGACGAATCATCAAAAACATGGCTAACTTTTTCGCTACAAATATCTCATGTGCAAGTTTCAAACCATATAGTCAGTTAGGTTTTTGCATAAATTGAGTAACATTAACTTCCTCGTCAAAGTTTCTCATACTGACTAGTCTCATTTTCTTATAGTATCTCTTCGATTAAAAAATTCCCTATTGTGTCTAGATGTACAACAAGTTATCTTGTATTTGTTTTCTCATAATACATCAAGATACTCTAACCTGCTATTTAGTACAAAGCTTCCATTCCATAGCTTCTTGCTCTATCGGAAGTTTCTCCTGTTCTTCTTGATTTTCCTGTTCTTTATTTTTTGTCTTAGAACAAATCATTTGGATGACTAACATATAGCTAACATCTCAACTTCCCATTTAAATGAAACTTAAATTTATACATAAATGTTGCGTGTGTTTTCTTTTCATAATGCCATTAGTTTTTGACTTATTTTGGTCAAATAACATTTTAGCATCAAATGAAATATATACATATGTACCAATTGCATTGTCTTTATAGTAATTTATGTAGATATGTTCTTTTTGAGTTATATGAAAAGTTGGGATGTTAGCAACTTAGTATTCAATCATCCAAATGATCTATTATTTGATGATATGCATAATAGGAAAATCGAAAAAAATATTCAACCATCCAAATGAGTTGTTAGTTGATGATATATATAATAGGAAAATCAACAACAACAACAACAACATACCCAGTAGAATCCCACAAGTGGGGTGTAGGGAGGGGAGAATGTACGCAGACCTTACCACTACCATAGAAGTAGAGAGTTTGTTTCCTCGGAACCCTCATCCCAAAACCCGTAAGCAGAAAGAAACTAGATATGACAGAAAAGAAGGGAAGGGAACAGAAAGAGCGACTGATAATGAATAGCACATCGCAGTATGTAAATAAGATAAAACTAACACATAATACGACAAATAATGCGAACACATGATAAAAAACACATAACCCTACCATCAGCCTGCTACTCTAATTCGCGACCTCCACTTCTTTCTATCTAAGGTCATGTCCTCAGTGAGATCAAGTTCTGTCATATCATGTCTAATCACCTCCCCCAGTACTTCTTCGGTCTACCTCTACCCCTCCGAGTATCTCCCAAAACCAACCTCTCGCACCTTCGAATAGGAGCATCTCATCTCCTTCTCCGCACATGTCCAAACTATCGCAGTCTCGCTTCCCTCATATTTTCGGCCACCGGGGCCACCTCTAGCTTCTCTCGAATGGTCTCATTCCTGATCTTGTCACTCCTGGTGTGACCACACATCCATCTCAGCATCCTCATCTCTACGACATGCATCTTCTAAACATTTGCCTTTTTAACTAGCCAACGCTCCACTCCATACAACAACGATTGTCTAACCACCTCTTTGTAAAACTTACCTTTGAGTTTAGGTAGTATCTTCTTGACACACAATACTCCAGAGGCAAGCCTCCATTTAGTCCATGCTGTCCTAATACGATGTGTGACATCATCATCGATATCGCCACTACTCTGGATGATGGACCTCAGATACTTAAAGTTTTCTCTCTTGGGGATAGGTTGAGTGACAAGCCTTACATCAAAGTTTGCTTCATCCCTCTCAACACTGAATTTGCACTCCAAGTATTCAGTTTTGGTCCTGCATAATAGGAAAATCAAGAAATAAATAGTGAAATTGTTGAAGGAGCTACACAACAAGGAATGAATGTATTGTGTCGATGAATGTTTTGTGTGAATTAGCAACTAAATTATTGATGTATTATGAAAAATACATATGCAAGATAAGGTACCTTGTTGCAATCTAAGACCCATTAGGGATGTTTTTATCAAAGGGGTATTACGTTATATGAAAATGAGAGTCTTTTGCTATATTTCGACAGAGGCAATCGATGTTTGGTAATTCATGCAAACAACTCCTATGTTGCGTGGACTCTTTGTTTTGTTCGTCAAACTCTTCTACTGGTGTGGGTGTGGACGTGGGGTGCGGCTCCGATACGGCCAATCCCATCTCGATACTTTGACTAGAGTCAAGAATTGAAATGACAACATTTTTGGAGGTTCTAGGAATTTAGTGTTCTTGTTCCTTCATCTTTTGGAGGAGAAAAGAGAAGAGAGGCGAGAGGAGAGGAGAGGGGTTGCGGCTCTTAACATTATTGGAGGACAAGGAAGAAAAGAGACGAGAAGAGAGGGTTGCGTTTCTTTAACATTTAGTTAGAGATGAGTAGGAATAAGATGAAAGAATATAAAATTAGGGTTTTTAAGAAATGTAGAGTTTACCCTTTATGGGTTGCATGTTGCAATTATTTCAATATTTGGACCCGAACTTACAAGAGTTACTTCATTTTGTTTTTCTTTTTGGGTATAATTCGTTATACACCCTACAAATTATATTTATATATCTACTATATTCACCAATATTTTGTTTTATAAAATACCTTTCTATATAAGAAATGTATATAATGAATATTTATTCCATAAATATACCAAAAACATAATAATATATTGGGATTTCCAAAAATTATATTCATAGCATAAACAAATGTTATGTTCTAGATATAAAAAGTTTTTATATATGTATATATATATTTAATAAACAATATTTTACAAAATATTTCTCAAATTTAGAATATCTTTATAACTCTATTTTTATTATGTTGAATTTTTTTAGCCGAATCCCCGCACCTGTATCCACTCTCGGATTCACCCCCCTGAGTCTGAAAGTTTAGAATTTGTCGATTCCTACTCTCGAATATGCACTCGTCTTCGATACCCGCACCCGAGTCTGAGCAACTTAGAATAACTCAACAAGAAAATATTGTCTTGAACCCACATTTGAGAGGTCTGTATATGAGAAGTTTGGGATGTTCTTGATAATTTGTTCGCATAGTGCTTGAAATTGTTTGATGCATGATATCTTCAAGAGGCAAAGGAGAAAATTCACTTATACTTTCATCATGCTTTATAGACCTTTTGTGAGCTTGTGAGAGATGCTGTAACCATAGTAAGTCATAATGATGGTACAAGATATCTCCCTTTCTTTGTAGTACATAATGGTTTCTTTACGCGAAGGCTGATGGAGAAGTATAAGGAAAGGAAGATGGACCTTCATATGTTGTTCATTAATCTTGGAAAGGCCTATGACAGTCTCAAGGGATGTCCTCCGGAGATGCTTGGAGGATAAAGGTGTTCCGATGGTCTATATTAGGGCGACAAAGGCCATGTATGATGGAGCCAAGACTCGGGTTAGAACGGTGAAGGAAACTCAAAGCGCTTTTCAATTGAGATGGGGTTGTATCAGGGATTGGTTCTTAGCCGTTTCTTGTTTGCTTTGGTGATCGATGAGTTGACACAACATATTCAAGATGAAGTTTCTTGGTATATGTTATTTACAGATGATATAGTACTAATTGATGAGACACGAGACAGAGTTAATGATGTGTTAGAGGTTTGGAGACAAACTCGAGAGTCGAAAGGGTTCAGGTTTAGCATGAATAGAACAAAGTATTTGGAGTGCAAATTCAATAGGGTGTCATATGGACCGAACGAGGATTAAAGCTAATCTCACATATTATCCCTAAGAGAGAGTTTTAAGTATCTTTGCCCATAATCTAGGGGAATAGAAGCATCGACAATGATGTCACACATCACATTGGGGCGGCATGAATAAAGTGGAGGCTTGCCTCTACAGTATTTGGATTGCAAATTCAATAAAGTATCATATGGACTGAATGAGGATTAAAGCTAATCTCACATATTATTCCTAAGAGAGATAGTTTTAAGTATCTTGAGCCCATAATCCAGGGGAATAGAAATGCATGTTGCGGAGATGCAGATACTGAGATGGATGTGTCGGCATATGAGAAGTGATAAAATTAGGAATGAGATTATTTGGGAGAAGGTGAGAGTGACAACTGTGGTAGACAAAATGAGGGAACTGAGACTAAGATGGTTTGGACACGTGTAGAAAAGATGCATTGACGCCCTAGTGAGGAGGTGCAAGAGGCTGGTTGTTGGGGATTTGTGGAGGGGTAGGGTAGGCCGAAAAACTATTGGAGAGGTGATTTCACAGGATATGACACAACATCACATTATCGAGGACATATCTCTAGATAGAAAGGAGTGGAGGTCATAGATTAGAGTAGAGGGATAAGGGGTAAACCGTGTAATGTTGTGTGAAGCTTTAGGCTTGTTAGTATTTGTCGTAGTATTAGTTGTAACCTTTAACTTTTCTTGATTATTCCTTTTCATTTAATTTCGATTTTGGGGAACCAAACTCACTATTTTTCTTTATTTTTTAATAAAGAGTGATGAAATAATATTAGACTATGTATTACTACTTCCTTTGGAAATTGTATTTTGTTGGTTTATTTGCACATTTATACTTTTATATTTCGAACCCCCTCAGTTAAAATCCTGGATCCGTCACTGCCCTTGTAGTTCTTGACATATTTTGTTATTGTGTCTGCTTTTATTGTTGTTAGCGTGTAGATTTTGCTTCTTCATTGTTTCTTTTCATTTTACTTGGGTTTGTTGTACTTGAGTCGAGGGCCATTTGGAAACAACCTCTCTATCTCCGTGAGGTAGTGGTAAGGTCTGCGTATATTATACCCTCCCCAAACCCTACATAGTGGGATTTTATTGGGTTGTTGTTGTAACTTAAGTTTTTCATTATTGCAAACTTAAACTTAATTTATTTGTATATGTATATTTGATTGCATTGGAGCTCTTGATGGGACACATGTGAAGGCTAGAATCAGCTATGAGGGGTGGAGGTGGAGGAGAATAATGAGAATATAGAGTAAAATTAGTAATAACATTAATCTAGTGGAACATAATGGAGCAAACAGCAAACCTATTATTCAACTGAGTGTCGAATTATGCACCAGTTGGCTCCTCTAGAAGTTTCTGTTACAAAAAATTCACAGAGTGAAGAGACAGTTGAATTCTCGAGTGATAAGTGGCACAAGGAGGTTTTCTAGTCAGAAGCTTCACAACAATCTTTAGCATCTCCATGCTATGGAGAGGAGCATGCACTATGGAAAGAGGGGGAACTAGAAAAATATGGAACTATGGAAAGAGGTTGGGGAACTCTAAACGTTATTACTCCCTTAAGGGTGATTCTTTGGAAAAGTATTCCTAAGGGGGTGTCAAAAGAGCTTAATGACTGATTTTCTCAGTAGGGAATAGGAGTAGGTTAGTATCTAAAGATACAAGTGGTATGGGGTTAACGTTATTACTCCTTTAAGAGTCGT
>JAOTQR010000100.1:4225490-4260315 GCA_025774065.1 Solanum ossicruentum | reverse complement strand
TCAGGGTTCAGGGTTCAGGGTTCAGGGTTCAGGGTCCAGGGTTCGGGGTTCGGGTTCAGGGTTCGGGGGTGGGGGGGGGGGGTGGGGGGTGGGGGGGGGGGGGGTGGGGGTGGGGGGGGGTCGGGGGGGGGGGGGGGGAAGTGGGAGTAGGGTTGTGAAAAATGTTAACTTTCTTTTTGGATTTTTTTAAAGTTTTCTTTAAAAAAAATTTGGGGTAGGGGGTCCAGTGGGGCTTGAAGGTGAAAACTTTATTTTTTAAAAATAATTATTTTAATTATTTTCAAAAAATGGTGGTAGGGTAGAGGGTAGGAGAAAGGTGAGGGGCAGGTGGGGTTGGCGAATTTTTCTTGATAATTTCTAATTTGAAAATTGGGGGTGATAAAGGTGAGGGTGGGGAGGGAGGAGTGGGGGTAGGGTACAAAAGTAGAAAAAATTTAAATTTATTTTGTATGAAAAAATTTTTTTTTTTAGAAGTTATCATTTAGGCGTGGGGTTGGGGTGATAGAGGTTGAGCATTAACAACCTAGGTTTAATCTAATGTTTTTTTTTTGGTTTAGGAGAATAAAGTGGGTTAGAACCATTTTACCCAAACCATATTTGACCAAATCCATATTTACCCATATTTTCTATGGATGGGTTGTGATCCAATCTATTTTGACTCAATCCATCCAAATTCGATCCAATTCAACCATTTGCCGCCTCTAATGTGATTCTAACATTCTAGTACTTGGACCAAATAATATAGTGCAAAAACTCAAATCTGAAACATTAGGAACTTTCAAATATAAAGAGAACAATTGTTCTTCTGATTCATCTAATTTTACTTTCGGAAACAACCTCTCTATCTCTATAAGGTAGTGGTAAGGTTTGCATACATTACTACCTTCCCCAGACCCACCTTGTGGGATTTCACTGGGTATGTTGTTGTTTTATTCATCTAATTTAGCGGCATGTGTCATAAAGTTAATATTTAAGCTTTACTGTTATTTCTAAAAGAAGATAAGCGTTATCAACAAATTTTCGATGGAGTATGTTTTGACAAGAATATGTTTTGGGGTAAATATGATGGACTGTTACGTCATCAGTTAAGTTATTTAATACATTCCTTTTTATCTCTCTATCTTTCTCTCTCTTTTTCCTGGGACTCCAACTTGTAGAACTAGGGGAAGGTGGTAAACGGCGGAAACTGCTAATTCTTTCAATGCTTAAAAGGGGGAATTTTGATGTTGTAGTTCTTGTTGTTCTCTGAGGCTTTTTGTTGCCAGTTGGTTGTCTATGCAGCCTTAGTGCTATTCTCAGATAGTTCTGTCTTGGATTTCTGACGACTAGTCTTCTGTTATCTGCCTTTTCCCATCCAGTCACTGTTTGTGATCCTTTCATGGAAATGTTCATAAACAAGCACAATAGCGGCAAACTCAGTATTTTTGTCATTGTTTTTTCCCTAATCTCTCACCATCCTTCTGCAATTATTATCCAATCACTTATCCTTTGTTTGGATGGTGGTTTCCCATGGTTTCATAATGTATGGATATTGGTATGGTATGGTATGGTTCGGTACTGTACAGTACAATACAATATTTGGAATGACGGTATGGTTTGCTACTGTTTAATGATAATTCTGTTGTTTGATTTGGTTGTATGGTACTGTATTATAATTGATAATCTTACAGTAATGCCCTTAATTATTATAAATATTAAATTTGTCAATATTTTTATATAACCTTTTTAATAAATACATAGAATCAAGTAGGGAAACAAGCTAAGATATCTCCAATCCATTCAAACAACACAAGAAAAACAAAAAAGGTAAGAAATTTTAAAAAACAAACCTCAAAAAGTAAACTGAAATGTGGGAAAACATACGGGAGGCGGAAGAGAAGCTTAAAAAATTGATACAGAGGAAAATGAGTAAAATAGTAGTAGATATATTAAAGTTTAATAAAGAATAAAGGATAAATTAGAATTATTATTTTAAGTAAGGATATAGTTGGAAAAAAATTAAGAGAACTATGGGATACCACCTAATTGGTGGTGTCAAAAAGTGAGAGTTTTCGTGGTTGCAAAACCATGAAACCAAACCATACCCCATACCATGTAATTAATGAAACAATTAAAACAAACGTGGTTCTCTTACTAGCCATACCATACCATACCATGGAAAACCATCTTCTACACAAGCTGTTAATCTACTAAATAGAAGAGAGTTATATATCTTGAGAAGATGGTACTGTCATGGATGAGGAGAAATCGGTGAATGAAGGTTTCTCTACTCACTCAATAGAACGCTCTCAACAATTTGGCCCCACCATCCTTTTGTGTTCCACTGTCAATATAAGGTATCCAGTCTGTCAATTGGGGTTATATCTGAATGGAATTTGAGGTAAAGTAGCATAGCTAGTTAGCCACATATATTATGAATATTTATAATGTGTTTTGAGTGGAGCTGCTGGATTTCAAGGTTCGAAAATCTTCTTTCATAGTAGCTGAAATATGGAGATTTAAGTGCAGAATCTGAAAGGAAAAGCAACTTTCAGAAGGAAATGAAGAGAAACTAAAAAGTATATTATTGCTTCTAGGTTCAGAAGCGTACAAGGCATAGAACTCTTCATCCAGTGAAACAGAAAGAACCCCCTGGCAGTATATTTATAAGGGATACTTTACTGAAGGCTTGACCTAGCACCGTTACATGGTTCATACATATCAACTAGGACCGAAAGATAAGGCTTGTTGGTTATACATAATATTGACAGCATCAATGAAACACAGAAAACTCAGAGGGGTCTAGCAGGGGTCTATCAAATCAGAATGTTTTCTGCAAGATTCTCCTGCATCATTAAGACTCCCGTTTAGTAGGTATGCGTTGGATCTGCGTATATCATGTTCTGTATGTCATTGCTAGCCTAGTTTACTGGATATTGGATAATAAATATTTTAGTGCCACAGGGAAGAACTCATTTACATGATGTTTGATCGCTTGGAAATTACAGAACCATTCAGCTGTTTGAGTTTTCTGCATTTTTATGTCTTAACTACTTTAGTTTCTGTTACAGGCAAAAGGATACCGTGTTGGCCCTGTCTATGATGATGTCCTGGCAATGGCTTGGTTCTTTCTTGAGTTAATTGTCAAGTCAATGGCACTGGAGCAAGCTCGATCCTTCTATCACAATCTTCCATCAGGTAATTGCCCATTTGCATGTTACTATTGTCGTTGTTATTACCATATCCATTTGTAATCATCTAATCATGCTTCTCCTTAAATCTTGTCTGAAAAGTGCATTCATTAAGGTCTTTATATAACAGATGTGTTCATTGTTGTCCTACTCAGTCAATAACAACATACCTAGTATATTCCCACCAATGAGGAAATTCTGATAACGAAGAAAACTGACCTTTTGCATGTGATCAAGGATAAACAGTTGTGGTGCTTTTTAAATCCATTAGTGATCTTAATTGGCTGGTCTTTTTGCATGACCCAACTTCCCCTTAGCCGTGATGGCACCTACACCACAACCCAGGAGGTAAACCAATTCCAGTTTTTATTCCAATGCCATTTATTAGACTTATGAGGTAAAGTATAAGAAGCAATTATAAGTTATAAAGGTGTCTCAGTAGTCACAAGTGTGGAAATCATGCGTACAATCCCATAATCTGGTGATGCGAGTGCAAGAGCAACTAGGAATACCAAAATAGAAGTATGGAAAGCTGGAGTTTTTATGCAGCAAACAGTTGCACAAAAAATATTACCTTCTCAATTTTTTTTTTAAAATTCTCATAGAAAATAAAAATAGTCTGAAATATAAAGACAGTGTGAGATAAAAATAGGTGGAGCCCTAGTTGCGGATTAGTCAAGCAGCTCACCCCAAATTCCTCCTAGTCAGAAACTATAAATCAGATATGTCTGTGCACTCCACAGTTGCATAATTTGAAGAGCTGGAAACTAGACTTAAAAGATCTACAACTTTCATTTTTATATCATCTCCAAATTCCTTATAGATTAAGAGCAGTCTTGTGAAGTTGGGCGCCAAACAAAATCAGAATTTAGCACTTTAAATATTTCAAAACTTGCTTCAAATATGCCAAAACTCACCTGAGCCCCTCCGGATGCAACCAACATCCAAATCACTCCAAATCATCCTATGAACCTGTGGAACTCTCAAGTCGCCCTACGAACTTGTGGAACTCTCAAATCACCCTGCGAACCTGTGGAACTCTTAAATCACCATTTTGAGGTCATCTCAACACATATTTGACTGTGATCAATTCACAATCTTCAAAATAATTAGTTTTCAACTTAAACGTCCGAATCACTCTCGAACCCCTAGGGATCCATCCAAAGTTCTAAATCATCATATGACCCTATTGGAACTTTCAAACCATGATTCTAAGATCATTCACTCAGTGGGATTCTAAATCCGCTCGTTGAGGATTTAACTTCACATTCTGCATTGAAAACCCGAGTGAGATTTATTGGAATTACACCAAACTTTTCAGATCAATGCTATAAGTCATAATCGAACTCCTGAAGTCTCAAAATTGAATTCTGGTGGTCCCAAGCACTGAAATTGGACCTTTGGGTTGTTACACTTTTATGCTCAAAACAACATCAGAACACATTTAAAACGTTTTCGAAACTCATTGGAATGAAATAATAAATTGTAGATCGCGTTTGAACGTCATTGTAAACTTTTTCCAACAATCAAATTCTCATTTTTGGACCTCACATACACAAAATAAGATGGATGATGCCTAAAAGCCACCACATTGCAAACGACTGCAAAAACCCAACTAAACAATATCGGTTACCACTGAAATTTTATAGACAACTTCAAATTTATAGACAACTTCAAATTCATCATGCAGACCTATCAGAACCTATAAATAATGAATCTAAGCTCGTTTACTCAAATTGTTGACTTTGGTCAACTGTACAAACTTCTAAGACCACTAGTTCAAGTTTCATTGCTCCAAGACCCATGGCACCCATACTCCCAAGGCATCGCTCATCAAATGAACCAATAGAAAGTCTCAAATTGGGAAAAGGGTTGTAGAACTCAAAATGACCGGTTGGATAGTGAAACTTTTAACCTGATCTCATTTTTTCCTACATCAGACAACCTTTTTAGGCGGGAGATGATCCTATCACCATGATATCATATTAGGTAACTAGGGAATGCTGATGATACGATTCTCGATAGCTTGGAGCTTGGATTGGACTGTATGACGGGCTTCAAAATTGTAAAGATAAAGCATCTTAGGAGTTGTTTCATGTTTTCTTCTAAAAATATGAGTTCTTGTTTCTTGAATAAATTTAGATGTCCCAAACAGTGGTAAACCAAGTCTTAGAGGCTCTGTAGCTGGACATGCTAGAGAGGAATTTGGAGAGGTAAGATTGTAGAGACCTTGTGATTTAAGTCCTGTTGCGAGTCTCGTAATGTGGTCATGCATAATGAAATAAACATCAACAAATACTATGGCACAATTTAGGGCACGGGTCAAATGACTGACAAAGTCAAGATTAAATGGACAACCGAGGACATTATGAATAGAGTTTTGAATGACAGAGGGTAGTGGATAAACTTTTCAACTCTTTCTGCTTTTGTTTGGATCCCGTTGACTTTAGGTAATGAAACGAAGAGACTATGAATAAATAGTATTTGACAAAGTGATATATCACCAGAATTATGATTATACAGTTGAGTCCATAACCTATGGTCCAAGGTTATGAGACTCTGAAACACTAGCAAAGAATTACCATCAAAGAAACTATTAGGCAAAGTAACTGAGGCTACTTGTGGAGATGCCTGGTTACTCACTCGATATTGAAGTCATTTATTAAATTCCTCTATTGATGAAGTTAGCATAGGAATAGATATATACAATCCTACTTAGAATAGGAATAGGAATAGGAATAATAATAGGAACAGAAATACTAAGGTAGTATCCTACTTGGAAAAGGACTGTATTGTAGTGTCTATAAATTAAGTCTCTATGTATTAATGTAAAGACACAATTTAATAATATTCTTCTCTAATATTTCTTACATTGTATCAGAGTCTCTACGATCTTGGTATAGAGTCAAAGATCTTAAGCTGTCAGTAGGTGGTTATTTCCTATATATGCCCGCCCGTTTGGCCATTGGTTATGGTAACAAAAGTAGGGACAATGATATATGTATGAATCTCCTATTCAAGGGAAGAAAACTCAAATCAGAAAAGTCACTTTGCATCAATTTCCAGTGACTTTCTTGGACTATTTGTCTGAACCCCATATAATGTCAGTATTTGTGTAGCACCATACCATCTTTCTGATGTCTACTTTCTTATATCTAATTTGTGTAACCTCACACCATTTTTTCGGTGACTACTTTTACATATTTAATGTGTAGCACCATGCCATCTTATCAATGACTACTTTCTCATATTTGATTTGCGTAGGACCATGCATCTCTCTAGACTACTACTCATATTCAATTTGTTTAGTACCGTAAATTTTTTCGGACTACTTTTTCGTATTTGAGTTACATAGCATTGTGTCTTTTTGGTGACTCTTCAAACTTGATTTGCGTGATTTCATGCGTCTTTCCAGTGACTCCTCAAATCTAATTTGCATAGGATCGTGCCATCATACCTATCCTACCCATAAGATTTTTCTCAGATTATCAAATCTAATAATCCTATGCATGAGCATGTTCTCACCAATTTTATGGTCACTTTCTTGTTTAGCGTCTGCTCAGCTCTTGATTTCGAGACTATATCTGTGTTTTATACTAGATTTCAAGCACTTTCCAATGATCATTGCATTGTTTTCGACATATCTAGTTTTTTGGAGTGTCTTCTTTTTGTTTTTTGTTTGAGAATACTTTTTCCCAGAAAAAAGGATATACTCAGATCTTTGGGCTGGAATCTGGATTAGAGTGAATTTTTTAATCCCGTGGCTAAAAATAACATGTCCCTTTTTTTATCTATGGTTGTCATTCTCCATTGTCCTTATTATCAGTTGGACATTAAGAAAGTTTTTCTCCATGATGATCTCGAGAAGAAGTCTGTGTGGAGCAACCACTTGATTTTGTTTCTCAGGGGGAGTCAGGTAGCTTTGTATGTCAATTGTGTAAGTCACTATGGTATGAAACGGTCTTCTGAGCTTGGTTTGGGAAGTTTAATAGTGCAAATTAGGAATTTATCACGCTTCTGTTTTATCGACATTATGCATCAATCCAGTATATCATGAGAAGACCAAGCACATTTAGATTGACTAGCATTATGCATCACAACCAATATTTCATGAGAAGACTAAGCACATTGATATTGATTATAAATTTTGTGAAGTTGAGTGATCTACTTGCAAATATCTCACCAAGCCCCTCATTAGTTTTTGTATTAATTACATTTGTAACAAGCTAGGTACATATGACTTCTATGCACTAGCTTGCGGGGGAGTGTTAGAATAGGAATAGGTGTATAAAATCCTAATTGGAATAGGAATATGAATAAGAATAATAGGAACAGATAGAGTAAATAATAAGGGGAACAAAAATAGTAAATAGTACTCCCTCCGTCTCATTTTAACTTAATTTTTGAGGCAATGCACACATATTAAGAAGAACATTCAAAGACAAAATTTACACCATACTTTCCACTATTGCCATTTGTGAAGTCATAAATATGTAGTGTAATTTATCTCCTAGGAAATATAAAACTGCAATAAATGAAAGGGCAAATATGAAAAAAATTTTGAACATTCATGTTGATTTTTGAACAATTATACTATTTTTAATATTGGAAAAAGCCTATATAATAAGGTTAATTTGGGACTGAGGGAGTATCTGACTTGGAAAAGGACTGTATTGTAGTGTTTATAAATTAGGTCTATGTGGAATAATGTAGAGAGATAATTCGCTAATATTTTTTCCAGTATTTCTCAGAATAAATAAACCCATTCATTACCTGTAGTGTTAGTCTGAGCGACATGAGCATTCTTGGATGGCCGATAATGAAGATAATAGCATAATTCACTAGAGCATCCAAACGTATTACAATAACTATAAGTAGGTAGAGATCTTCCCAAATGACCTACAACTTGTCAATTCTTCATAGACTGGGTGGGATGTATGATTTTCTGGTCTTTTTATTTAGGGTTCAGAGGTAGTCATAGGTCTTGAGTTTTCCAACTCACATATTTTTAGAAGGAAAAACAGCAAATCCAAAAGACATGGTTTGGATTGAGGAGTTGCAAGTAAATAATCATAAAATATAAATTAGGAGTTTGCTGGATGTGACTGGTAGTTTCTGAAAGTCTGGAAATAATGAGGAGGTTGTAAGCACTTTAGTTGAGATATACGATGCAAGCAGTGTTTGAATATTGCCGGAAATGCAGATTTCGCTTGAAAATCGAAGCTGACTGAACCCTAAATTAACAATCAGAATCTGTAGAAAACTGGTGGGCTTTATCAGAATTAATGGGCGGGCAACCTTAACTCAATAGCAAAGAAACTGAAAAAGTGATTTGAAAAGATAAAAACTTCGCCGGAAAACTCAATGTGCTTACTAGAGGATGCCATTGGGGATTTGATTAGTGGGGTAGGGTCGGAATCACTGTGCAAACATAACAGAAAATAAAGTTTCTCAAAAGCTAGCTGAAAACAGCCTCACGTGCTGGTTCACATGTTAGACATGTCCTAATGTCAGAACTCAGACAGTTGCATGAGTGGTTTTTTGTCGAAGAAATTTTTTTTTTTTGGGGGGTTTGGTCATTGAAACCTGCTAGACTCACCACTTGATGGTGGTGTTGATTTTCACACAACACACTGAAAGCAAAGTCGTAAATCATATCGGAGAAGTCACCGGAAAGGCACACGACAACTCACTTTTCCTTCCCAGATATTTCTCATTGTGGCTTTGATGCCATGTGACTCGAAAAATATTATTAAAATGTGTTGTTTTTACATTATTACACTAAGCCTCTATATATAGATACTACATTACAATCCTTTTAAATGGAGGAGACTGTACGATCATATTCTTATTCCTATCCTTTTTAAACCCCTCCTTAGGAGCTTCTATCTTTTGTGCTTCCTTGGTGACTCGAACCTAACCTTAAGGTTGGAGGTGAGGGTGCTTACCACCTGGGCAACCCTTTCTTATTTTCTATTCACATTCTAACATGATTTACTTGGAAGTTTTTGTAAATCTAATTAATAAGATGGATGTTGAGTTAAATCTTCGGGAGTGTGGGAAGTGAAGTGATGAGTAAAATCTTGTGTCTCCACTTTTAGGTTTTCCATTTATTCAATGGGGTTTTTCGAGCGATGAAGGGTTGTAGTAGGGGAATCTCTTCTTACTATATGATAAATTTTTTCTTGGAATGGGATGTTATAGGATAATGCTAGATGAAAAATGAAAGTTTACCATGGAAATTGGTAGTTTTGGTCATACTTAGTTACATGCGTCTCTTTAACAAGATAGTCTAATCATTTTCACCTAAGGACAATCAGGTAGTTGTGTCCATCTATGTCCATTGTGCATGATGAGCCTGCATTTGCTTCACCATTGCTTAACATTGTTTTGAGCTAATAACCAGGCTTCCATTACAAAAATGTGAATTCAAAGTCTAGGGTTTGTATTCTTAGACTACTCGTTATGCAATCGAGGTTTATATTGATAAGCTGCATGTTTCATCGTTTTGTTCACAGGTGAAGATGTCCCTCCAATGCAATTGAAAGAAGGTGTATTTAGATGTGTTGTTCAATTGTACGATTGCCTTTTAACAGAAGTTCATGAACGCTGCAAGAAAGGTCTAAGCTTGGCCAAGCATTTAAATAGTAGTTTGGCTTTCTTTTGTTATGATCTTTTATCCATCATCGAGCCTCGTCAGGTTTTTGAATTGGTAAGCTATCAAACTTTTTCCTGTCTTTCTGATTTAGTCTTACCTAATTGATGTTACTCTTGTTCTACGGTACTCAGCTGGTCAATGGTTGAGACATAATCCATCACCATTGTTCCTGCTGGACTCTTCAAAGAGTGTTTAGCCCAATATTTTCATTGTTATGAAATCTGAGACCTCTCTAGTGATATCTCCGAATCTACTAAGCAGTCATCTGCTAATATAATTTTACTTCACGGAATCTTCTTCCATCACAAATGTGTTCCCGAGGATTTTTCTGATCCTTCCAACAATTTAGGTTCATTCGCCCCTTAATTCAGTGTGAGAAAGGGGTGACTATCATACGGAAATGAAACTAGTAAAGTAAGATGCTGGAACTCTTGCTTTCGTCTTGTCTTTACTCTTCCCCCCATCCTCCCGTCGCTTGTCTGCTCAACTCTGATACCCAAATCTTCTTTTGTTTGAAGTTTATTGGACATGAATGAACCCGAACAGACGTACCCGCTGCTTCTGCTTTCTGCCATATGGGTTCAGTTTCATAATGTTATTACTGGATTCCTGCTGCATTTACTTATCTCTTAGTCTTCGGAAAAACGGTTGGAGATTTGCTGTGATTAGAGTCTTCCCCAAGCAACTTAAAATCTTTTCACATGCCCTGTTTAAGACCACAAGATTAAAAGACTTTTTGGTACATTCTACATATCTTTGATTTAAGACTACAAGATTCAAAAGTCTTCTTTATATAAACTCCATGTCAAGTCAAAACCGGAGAAACAGATTGAAACAGAGTGAGTACTAATTTATTTTTGCCCATCATCAACAAATCTTTCTTATGCCTTCTGATGTTAGATGCTGAGAACACTATATCTGACATATAAAAAAATAATAACAGCCTTTGTCCAAACTAGTTGGGTTGGATATTTGAACCCTCGAAGTACGTTTGGGCCTGATTTAGAGCTGTGCATATCACTGATTTTATGTTTTATCAATCTTTGTACCGCTAACGCTAACAGGATCTCTTCTTGTCACTTATGGGCACATACCAGTCGGTGCAATTTTCCTTTAGATCGGTTGGCTCAAAAAGATGTTTCTCTAGGACGCTAGAGTTGACCCGAACACTATAAATCCACACCTAATTCACTCGGCCTATATACTGCTAACATGGTTCCTTCTTTTCACTGGAATGTACCAATCAGTGCAATCTTCCTTTAGGTCAATTAACTAGAAAGACTTGACTCCTGCTTTGAATTGTTATCATGACTAAAAAAATTAACGGAGAATGTTGATTAGGTATGCTGAACCAACATCATTTACATTAGCATGTTAATGCCACATCCATATTTAATTTAAAAGTGAAACATACATTTTCTTCAGCTCTGCTGCGGTTGTGGTTTAATTCAGCACCAACTAGTGTTTTCTTGATATATTATGTTATGTTAAGTTACATTAAAATTTTCTAATTTTTATTTTCTCCCATCTCATAATATACATCTTCCTCATAATTGCTCTCATTTACAGGTGTCCCTGTACCTCGATAAATTCTCTGGAGTGTGTCAAACAGTGTTGCATGACTGCAAGCTTACCTTTCTACAAATTATATGTGATCATGATCTTTTTGTTGAAATGCCTGGACGAGATCCTTCTGATAGGTAAATGTTCAATATTTTCAATCGTCTTCTTTTCTTAAAATACTGGTTACTGTACCTTGTTTATTCTGATATAGCGCTACCCTGTTCTATAAAACATCTTTTCTACAAGGTCAAATGACTTCTGTTCAGTTTTCAGAAAGTAAAATCTAAAAGCTTATTATATATTGAGTTAATTTCTTTATAGAAATGACTTGTTAAAGTCATTTTTGTTTTTGTTTTTTTTATACCAATAATTTTTATGCATTGTCCCACAAAATAACTCCTATGAAAAGCACTAGCAAGTGGCATAGATGGTCCCTTTAGTTTGAGTTTGGGTCTAAGTTGTCCGATAAATATACCTTTGTGCATATTAAATCCTTTGAAGATGGAGTTTCTTTTCCATCCCATTTCATCACGAGATAGTTCTAGGAGCTCGGATCTAGTATAGAGTGTCAATAGCTTGTATATCTTGGATATCTTGATGGGACTTATACTCCTACTGCTCTTTGAAATGTAAAAGTCTGGTGTATCTTTATAGCTGGAAGCAACTATTCCCCTGTAAATGATGTGAATTCCCTTGTAGACTTCATTAGCTCCCTCTCATTAGCTTTAAAACTTTGAGTTTTTGCTATAGGTTTTAACTTCCAGATCTCAATTTTTTTTAAAAAAAATTCTGGAGTTATCACCTATATCCTATGTGACTATCTTGTATCTCCTCGATACCTTTCTATACAAGCTCTTCATCGACAAAAAAAAAAAAGTGTCAATAGCTTTACATATATGTAAATATAGCAGATTCTTAAGATACTTTAATTTCTTTTTTTGCACTCTTTGTTTGGAAAACATATAATCAATTTCTGCTGTTGGTATCCCATAATGATTATGAAGAATATAGAGTTGATATTATATTAATTTTCAGGACTTTGAATGATACCTTACGCTACTGCTTTGATCGTGTGACCATCTAATCTTTTGTTCTTCATTATTTTAAGAACATGCCGAGTAAATTTAAATCACTCTTTTCTCTACAAACTACCCATCAAGAATTAACTCTCCTCATACATCATACACATCACTTGTCAATTGTAGTGAAAAGTAAAAAAAGAAAAAGGTGAGAACAAACCGAGCCGTTTCTATACCTCAGTCTGCTTATGTTTCTTCTAATTAAATTGCAGGGTATTAAAATTTTGTAGGTTTGTTGTTTTGTTATATATGGACTTCAGATGATACTAAACACGACCATCTATTACTATTCGAAGAGTCATAATATCTTCTTCAACTGTGATTTTTTTTTTCAACTTCTCTTTTTAAATTCTTTGAGGTGGTTGTTTGTAGTGCCAATAAATTCTATGTTTTTAATGAAGCAATTGATTATAGATATTTGAATTTTGGCATCTTACTAGAGGCCATCATTATTCTGGTAGATGGAACAATTGTTAAACCTTGTTAGGTGCTATATTGTTGACTTTGCCTTCAGTTTCTTCTAAAAGCTAAATCTCTCTTTATTTGCTCAACATTACTCTAGAACTACTCTGAGACTAAGCCATTTATTTAATTTTCTAGTTCTTTTCTCGTTGGGGTAGTTTTGTCCAATAATGGGTAAACATTGAATTACTGAGTCATTTCTATGACTTTGGTGACCATCAAAGCAATTAACTCTTATATTCCAAAACACAGACTACTTAAGAATTCTGATGCCCTTTAGATGAATATGGAAATCATGATCCAAGAAACATGATCACCAAGTAGATTGTAACTAGGATATTCAAAGACTTATACAGTGTACTGGAGCATGAATGATCCCTTTTATAAGTTTTCTGGATTGGAACATGTTAACTATATAGTTAAATGAGTGTCTAAACGACACAAACAAGGACTAAAAATACAATTTTGTCGGAGGCTTAACAATTATTTACACATTTACCCTTAGGGTGGCCGAGTGGTTTGGGCATGGACTTTTATGCTGGAGGTCTCAAGTTCAAAACTCCTTGCCAGTGAAAGCAAGTGATTTGCTTTCTGGGTCCAACTCGTTGCACCGGGCTTTGCCTACTGTGGTTACTTCTTTTGTGTGGTTAATAAGCTATTGCATAGGAGTAGGGATTTTACCCTGTGCGCACCCAAAGAGTAGTGACTGTGGGTTTTCCTTGTGATAAAAAAAATAAATTTCCGTCTTTATAGAGGGTCGGTCTCTATTATCAGTAATCTATTGTAAGGTTGCTGGTTAATGAAGCTTTGACCATCTAGAGAAGCAGAGTGGAGAACTCTGCATAGAATAGGCCTTGAATGTGTGCATCTTCATTTTGATTCCCTATAATTGAACTGCCATAAGCATATAGGGATGGTTTCTCGCACTTTGAACCTTTTAGTAAAACCACCTACTGGAAATATCTTTCTGGCAGAGCTCAATGTTTCCCATCAGATGCCGCTTACAAGAGTAAATCGATGATCAACAATTCGCAGCCTGAAAGAGGCTGGAAAATACTTTGATGGTTTCAACTTTTTATAAGTCAGTTAATTTATTGCTTAACAGCTAGTTTGTTCAGCTGTATGTATTCTCTATATCCATTTCACTTTATTTGGAATTAATTTCATGGATATATGGTTCGTCTTTTAAAGCAAATTAGATGTTCTAAGAACTTCAAAGTCTAGGTCTCATACTTATCCCTATCTGACATCCAAGTCTCTAATCCAGCATAAAGACTTCTAACAAGCATTGGGCTTAATGTAAGTGAATATTAGTATATTACAGCTGCCACTTAATTGTAACTTGTTGATAGACAAATATTTTCTTTCACGGTCTTTTGTTCTTGGCTAAGTTTGTATTTACTTTGAGCAATTGGTAGGTCTCATTTCCTCGTGGTTATTTTAGGTCTGCCTCTTTCAATTTTTGCAATTTCAGTTTTTTTTTTTTTTTTTTTTTTTGATTTAAAAAAAAACCTTTGTAATTTGGAGATCTGCATAAGACATGGCCAAACAATCTTTGTCTATGTTGTGTTTTCTTTGATTATTACTAATTTGCCCATTATTAAATGACCACATTATTTTTATCTATGTATTTCCACGACATGTCTCGACATTCATTCTCATGTGAAATTGGTAGTTGTACGACTGTTGTGTATAACTTGGCTTTTGTTTATTAGGTATCTTATTATTGCATCACACTTCTGTAGCACTCCTCATTTCAACTATCCTTTTTTGATTATGTGTTGTACATCTTCATATATCCTGCTATTTTCCCGGAAGACTGCTTAGATATATCCAAATTATCTGCATTTGGGCATCACAATACTGTCCAATCTCACTTCATCTTTGTTCCTCTTGTAGTCGTTTGTTATTTAAACTTGTTCTACGTGTATTCTATCATCCTTTTATTATCTTAAGATCCTGTTCTCCAAAATCCTTTTCCATTGTTCTAGGGTTTTATTGACTCTGTTCCTGAGTTTGTCCATCACTACATGTCATTTTATAAAAACATCCATCATTGATCCTCATCTTGTATGACTAGGTTAAAAAAAGTTGGATCTCTATAAACCAACAGGTGGGAGATACTTTTTTGTATCTCCTCTGGTTCTTCTTACACTTGTTATTGTTCCTTCTTAATACCATTAGCATCCTCCAAGGACTTCTCTTGACAGCAACATAAAATACTTAGGATGGCATGAATGTGGAAGTTATTCTAAAAATTGCATACTTAAAAATTGCATACTTCCTTTTAATTTGGTAACATGGAGGTATTTACCCTTTTTATTCAACTATATTCTTGATGATTCGTTTTGCGTCTTTGATCATAAGTAAAATGATGCATGTGATAGAGTTTGGGGAGGATGCAGCTGTATAGCTGCGGGTTCATCTGAACCAGTACTTTCGACATTAAAGATAAATAAATGTGTAAAAATCTATTAAGATTGCAATAAGTAGTAGTTTTGACCCATAATGTCATTAATACAAATGATTTTAAATACTAAAAATTATGAAGGCTGAACCCATACAACTTAAATGCTATCCGCCTCTGGATAGAGCAAGTGCAAGTGAATGGAAATGGTTAAAAAGAAAGCTCAGGTAAGCCTTGAAATAGGGGCTAATTTCTACAAGCTCTTGTCGTTGTTGAAAAGGGTACATGGTGTGAAAGGCTAATGACACTGATAGCAAAGACGCCTGATGATTGCATAGTTGTAACAATCCCTATTGCAACTTACTATATTCTAGAAACTCTAATTATTGTCTAGATTCCTAATACTTTTTTGTTTTTGGGATAACCTTTAGATCTTTTATTTATAAGAAATATGATGGTAAAACCTTGTAAGCATGCATGACTTTGTGCAATGGCAGCCGATCATCAAGACAATTGGAATATCATTTCTGCTCCTACAAGTACATAGAGCACAACTTCTCCACTGATAACTACACCAGCGTTTCTCCGTCAGTCGCACTTCTATTGCTTTCCTTCAGCATTTTTCACATGAATTCTAGAGGAGTCATGTCCTATGCTTTTCTTTCAGCATTGTCATCTGAAGAGCTGTTCATGATTCTTGGTATTACCCAGTCGATTCCAAATGTATTCCAAAATCTACAATGTAACCTAGATTCATAAGATGATGGAGCAGCAAATGATTACATCTTCTCCTGCATTCTTGCACATGAAAGAGACTGACTAATATTAAGATAATTTTTGGGATGGAATGTTATGCCTACGAGTGCAGGAGGATTGAATCTCGTAAGTATAGGTCTGTGGAATAAAGCTGTATTATGAAAGTTGTTATGCAACCTGTGTAACAAAAAAGATAAATTGTGGATCCAATGGGTTCCTTTATACTACATAAAGGGAGGAACAGTAGGTGCTATACTAACTAATCAAGCATCATGGCTGTTACGAAAATCCTCAAAGCTGCCATCTATATGGAAGATGCTGGACTGAATGAATTGAAGAAATGGGAGTAGGGAAGTTCTCGATACACCAAACATACCTGAAGTTTATGGGTACACTGCCTAGAGTGAGCTGGAGGAAGCTTGTATGTAGTAAACCAGTCCTTCCAAAATGGGTGTTTATGGTGTACTTGGTAGCTAATGGAAAGGTATACACAAAAGATAGGTTGATCAAATGGGGGATCGATGTGGAACCACAATGTAAGCAGTGAGAAGGGAAGATGAACTCTTGGGCATCTATTTCTTCATTGTTCACTAGCAGCTGAGATATGGGGACAACTACTAAAATGGGTGGGAATCATAAGGCCTAGTTGGGCCTGGCCAACGGAGTGCGTTTGGATAGAACGTCTTTGTGGAACAAATGGAGCTCAATCTATCATTCCGATTGGTCTTGGCTGGATGCATATATCAAGTGTGGCTGGAATGGAACCAAGTCATATTCCTAGGAAAGAAATGAACATAGGCTACAATTGTGAGATTGATAATCCAAGATGTGTATTACTGCGCTTCCAAGAAGCCTAAATTAGCTAGAGTTTTTTCCTGGCTTAACTTCTATCCTAGCTAGAGTTAGATGGGGTAGTACAGGAGTAAGGGTGCACACTCAGAACTGGGACTTTGTCCAGTGCTTGTTTCTTTGAGCTTGAGTTCTCACTTTGGTAATAAAATGTCGACAGTTACCAAAAAAATAATTAAAAATTTGCTCTTCATCGAATGTTCAACATGGATTCCTGTGTCTAAACAAAGAAGAGAGACATTTCTTGGTGCTCTAGGGGTCTAAATAGAGGAATACGGGAACTACCTGTCAAAGAGTTCTCATTTTTTCCTTTGCAAAATTAGAGGAGGACTTCTCTATGGTAGTGCAAGTCTTCCCGTTTCCAGCAATTTCTGTCTATGATCGATGTTTAATTCTTCTAAGGTTGCTCATGTAATGTGAACTCTTCCATCTTCCAGTTCTGTAAGTTTCTTACTGAAGTTCAAGTCCCATGAAATATGCCTTCCGCTCTTCGCAAATCTCCATGACTGCACTATCTGCTGTGTAAACATGTTCAATATAGCTTGATAAACATCCACATAGACAGCAGCAACACACAATTTTTGCTTCTAAAAGTTTCATTTCGACTCCATCTTCCTTTTCATTGTACTCCTCCATAATGCTGTTTCATATTATTGCTTTACCTGATAAAAAATGTTACCTGAAATATGAACAGTATTTCCTGGACAAAAGAAGTTTCTTTCAACTTCATCTTTTTAAGTATTCTTCAGTGCTTTTACTTATCAAGCCAAAAAACTGATTTTTTTTAATGCTTCGTGTTCTTCTGTTTCCCAAAGTAACCATATGGAATGGCAGTAGCTGTATGCTTCTTGGTTTAAAGTTATTTTGATTTATTTGCCGTGTCAGTTGACATTGCGGGCAATGTTTCACTGTGCACTGCCATTTTTTGCTGATCGCTTGGTCTGATGGATACTTTAATTTGTGGTGTTATATTTTTTATATGCAGGAACTATCTTTCATCTATCTTAATTCAAGAGATTTTCCTTACATGGGATCATGATGACTTGTCAATGAGGACAAAAGTGAGTACTTTGGTGGATGCTGATATATTTATTCAAAATTTCCCTCCATATAGTATTATGTTCTTTGTGGGGAGTTGAGTTCAGTGCAATTATCTTGCCTAGCTCAGGCTTTCTGGCTGTACATTAAACTTTCACTTTCTATATTTATAGGCTGCAAGAATCTTGGTGGTCCTCTTGTGTAAGCATGAGTTTGATATCCGCTACCAAAAGCTAGAGGATAAATTATATATTGCTCAATTATATTTTCCCCTTGTTGGCCAGGTTCGTGATTCTAATTGAGCAATGTTTTATAAGCTTTAGTTTACGCTGATTGATAATGCTGTTTTCTCACACATGTTGTTCGAAAATACTTATATTAGAAATTTCTTTTGTAAAGCCTCTACAGTGTTTTGGTGAACACATTTACTAAACTGTGAGAATAAAGAGAGTTTGAAAGAAAATTCAGCTTGATTATTCCCTCAGGCTATTGAGATTTAAATAACTATGTTGTAAGTTCCAAAAAGGAAAGGAAATCACTACCTAATTGCAATAGGAGTAAATTAAGATGTCTGCTATATTTACATATAACCTATATTCAAAAGGATTAACATTCGCCTCAAGCTAGTGCATACAAATGATTTGTACGAGCTTGCTACATATATACCTATTCTGCCTCTGGGACTAGCTTGGACTTTGGTGAATATGTCAGCAAGCTTATCATTTGACCTCAAACCTTGTGACGATATCTATGGAGAGTATTATCTCTCTAATAAAGTGACAATCAATCTCTGTGTTTGGTCCTCGTGTCGAACACTGGAGTCGATGCAATGTGAAGTGCTGCCTTATCATCACTCACAAGTTCCAGTGACTAAATCTCTCCAAATTTCAACCCATAGTTGCTTGATCCATATTAGTTCTCATGTCACCACTGCCATAGGCTTATATTCTGCCTTCTGCCTTCGATCTAGAAACCACATTTTTCTTTCCTTACTTTTCAAGACGCCAAATTTCCCCTCACTAAAACTCGATCCTGCCTAGCCTACATCTGTATATCCAATAATTTTCTCATGTTCTCAATCTTCATAAAATAGTCATTTTCTTTGAGCTAACTTACGTATCAAAGAATGCAATTAACTGCATTATAATGACTGTCACAAGGAGAATCTAAGAACTAATTTACAAATTCAAAATTGACAGGAAAGCAATGTCATGTCAAGTCAGTTAAAATTCAAGTTTCCGACCAACCTTCTATATCTTTTGGGATCACTGAGAGGTGGCTCCCCCAAACCTGGCTGGAGCTTGACATTTGAATTTATTGGAATCAATAGGCCTATAATTTGTCATCTATGTCTCCTCAAGAATATCAAGTGCATACTTCCTCTGTGAAATGCCAATTCTTGATTTGGATTGAGCAAAACCTCAATTCCCAAGAAGTACCTCAATCAACCAAAATCCTTAGGGCCGATTTGTCCATATTAGATGGAATCATGATATAAAATCACATGAGATAAAGGTGAAGTTTTATTTGGACATACAATTGGATGTATAAGTTGTATGTTTTCTCATAAACATAAAAAAATCATAAGTTGTGAAAACTATCAAAATTCTCCCAATTTTTTATACAATCTTACCAAATAAGCAAAAGATCATTCTAAAAGTATGATACATTGTCACAAAACTATTCTTTAAAACATACAACTTCCTTTGATTGAACTTTAGTTCAATAAATACATAAAAAAATAAATATGAGTAACATTTTATCTGTCTACATAAATAACATTTTTGTAAAAAATTACTAAAGAGACATGTGATGGAGACGAGATAGCTTTGTGTAAACAAATAATATTATTTTGTTGAGTGTAATGGTTGTATCCGATAGTTTGGTACAAGTAATAATATCAACTATAAATTTTGTTTGCATATAAAATAAATGGTTGGCATATATAAATGGGTTTTGTTTTAGAAAATAACTTTAAAAAATGTGAACAACAGCTACATACCCAGTGAAATCCCATAAAGTACAGTCTGGGGAGGTGGGATGTGTACAAACCTTATTACTACCTTATGGAGATAGAAAGACTGTTTTTGAAAGACCCTCGACTTAATTATATCAGCCCTAGATAAAAGAAGAAAATAGATATAGAATAACGGTTATAACCATAATAGCACGACTAATCCTATGGCAAACCCAGAGTTGTGAAAGGTGGTCACCTTGTCGCCAATAGCAAGAGGCGAGGTGAGGCGACCCTTCATCGCCTTTTAGCTTTGTGGCGATGTGATCTTCAAAAGGCGACGTCATAGCGATAATGGCAAGAAAGACGAGAGGCGACAAAGGCAAGAAAGGCGTCGCCTTTTGCATTTTCTTAAAAAAAGCGACTAATTTAGGGTGTTTTAAAAGTTAAAAGGTAATCTTTAGGGTCTTCTTTTCAAATTTGAACAGTTGCACTCTTAGACTTAGACTGTGACTCCAACCAAATGACCCGATTAGACTTAAGCGGCCAACCAAACGTTTTTGGAGACTGCAAAGTCCAACCAATACACATATTTTTCTTTTCTTCTTCAGATTTCATTACCTTGTGTTTCTTTTTTTTCCTTCTTCTTCAAATTTTAGAGTTACTTCTACCTCTGATTTTTTTGCCTCACTATTGGCTTTGGTTTTTTCTCATTCTTGTTCTAGACTTTTGGTATTTACTATCTATTTTCAATTTTTGAATTGAATTATTTGCTAATATGTTATTGAGATTGAGATTTTGATTATTCATATATGCAATTAAATATTTTAATTTTTTGGTATTAATTGATGTTATACTTCAAAAAGGCTAGCGCCTTGCCGCTAGCATCGCCTTGTGGCGAGGTAGACCCTTGTCGCCTTTCGCCGTCCAAAACACTGGGCAAACCTAAAATCGTCACAAGGTACCATAACAATCTATCCCTACTACCCTACCATAATATGTGGCCTTGACTTATTTCTAAGTTCATGTCCTCACTAATAAGAAGCTATGTTCTATCATGTCTAATCACCTCTCCTTAATACTTTTCGGTCTACCCTTACTCTTTCATATAACTCCTAAATTCAAGCTCGCGCACCTCCTAATCGAGGCGTCAACAGACCTCCTCTGCAAATGCTCAAACCATCTCAGTCTCACTTCTCTCATCTTGTCTAATCGTGGAAGCCACTCCCACCTCCTTCTGAATAACGTTATTCCTAATCTTGTCACTCCTAGGATGTCCACACATCCATCTCAACATCCTCATCTCCACAACATGCACATTTTGAACATATGAATTTTTGATGGGCCGGCACTCCACCCCATATGATCAAGACGATTTAACTACCATTTTGTAGAACTTACTTTTAAGTTTAGGTGATACTTTCTTAACGCATAATACTCCAAAGGCAAACCTTTATTTCATCAATGTTGTCCCAATGCGATGCGTGACATCATTATCGATTTCCTCGCTAAGCTGGATGACAGACCCAAAATATTAAAAGCTTTTATTCTTGGGAATAGCGTTACTTCCATGTCCGCTTCATCCATGACAATATTGAATTTGCACTCCAAGTGTTCTAGTTTAATCTTTCTCAATTTGAATCCTTTAGACGTAAGAGTTTGTCTCCAAATATCCAACCTATCATTAACTCTGTCTCGTGTCTCATCAGTCAGTAGTATGTCATCTTCAAATAATATACACCATAAAACCTCCTCGTGAATAGACCATGTCAGCTCTTCAATCACCAAGACCAAAAGAAAAGGGCTTAGCATAGATCCTTGGTGTAGTCCCATATCAACAGGAAAATGCTCTGAGTCTCCTCCAATCGTTCTAGCCCTAGTTTTGGCTTTATCATACATATCCTTTATCGCCTTAATATACGCTATCGGGACACTTGTAGCCTCCAAACACCTCAAGAGTACATCCCTTGGCACTCTATCATAAGCTTTCATAAGATCAATAAATACCATATGGAGATCCCTCTTTCTTTCTCTATATTTCTCCACCAGTCCTCATACAAGATTGATGACTTCAGTAGTTGAAGCCCCTGTTATGAATCCAAATTGATTCTCTAAAATATACACTTCTCTCCTTACCCTCATCGCCACTGCTCTCCTAGATCTTCATTGTGTGGCTTAGCAATTTGATATCCTTGTAATTGTTAAGGTTTTGGATATCACCCTTGTTCTTGTACATTGGAAGCATTGTACCCCACCTCCATTCATCGGGTATCTTAGTTGTCTTCAAAATAACATTAAAACAATCTAGTAAACCACTTCATACTTGCCTTATTAATGCTTTTCCAAAATTCCTCTAAAATCACATCAGGTCCAATTGTTCTCTCCCTACTCATCCTATTAATAACATTTCTAACCTCATCCCTAAAAACATGCAGAACCAAAATTCTCGAAGACTATCAAAGTGCGTCAAATCGCCCAACACAATGTCTCTCTGTCCTTTTTCATGTAAGAGTTTATGGAAGTATACTTGCCACCTTGATGGAGGTCTCATTCACCACCACCTCACTTTCTTCATTCTTAATGTACTTCACGAGCCTATACAATCTTTTACTCCCACCTTTTCCCCCTAGTTTTGCATTCAAAAGTTGTCATCTTAGGACTCTGCTTCAGACTTTGTCGTCTTATAAAAAATGTGAATCATAGTATGAAATTTCAAAGTCAAGCTTTTTGGAGAAATTGAGATTTCATATCATGATTTAAAATCACTAGATGAAGTCACATATTCATACACGTAATTGGTCTAAAAGTGCTAAAAAATATGATGTTTCAACTTGGTTCCCCTCGTAACCGTTACCTGTGAAGACCATCATCAATGTAAACCACTAAGAGCATGCACAAACTTGGGGTAGAGACAATAAAACATAAAATGATTAGCTTTACTTTGAACCATGTCAAATTCCTAAATGACCGTTCTAAATTTCTCGAACCATGCTCAAGGAGACTACATTAGGCCATAAAGTAATTGCCATAATGTGCACACCATGTTACTAGATGCCCTTGAGCAATAAAATCGGTGTTTGCTCCATATACTTCTCATCTTCAAGATCCCCGTGATGAAAGCATTTCTAATGTCCAACTGATAGAGGCAAATGGTGAACAAATACTATAAATAAAAAGAGATGGACACAATCAATCTTAGCTATAGGGAAGTAGGTATCACCATAGTCAAGTCGAGAGGGTTTATTTGATAGTAGGTAGATTGGCAAATTTTGTAAAACATGTTTTTACCAAAGACAAAAAAAATGCCTAAAGCCCTTGGTGACTAATCATGCCTTTAGGTGATCAATCTATTTGTTGGTTTTTTGAAAAGATGAATGGGATAGCAAAAAGAATTGAAAAGGTCTTTCAATGGATTGAAATGCTTTCCATGGCTTTCATTGATTTTATTAAATATTAAGGGGCTTTAAATAGCCAACCTAAAACAAAAAATTTGCATAATTTAAAATTCAAAATAACCTAAATATTTCAACTACTTAACTAAAATTCAAAATTTAAAATTCAAATTTATTTTAAACAAAATAACTTATTTTACTAAAAACTACTGCAGTAGCTATAAACAAATTTCAACACTCCTTTGCTTTAGTTACTGCAATTTAAAAAAGTTGCTCCTCCTCAATTTCTGCTTCTGCTGCTCTTGCTTGAAGATTGTTTTTATGCTTGCACACTTTTGTAACATGACCTGCTTGCTTGCAATTTCCACATATTGCATCAGGTCTCCACCAACAAAATTTTTCCAAGTGTGTTTTTCTTTTGCAGTGTTTGCAAAGAGGATAATTGCCTTTTTCTTTTCTGCTTTGTGTATAAAGAGCACCCTCAATAACATTGTCTTGTCTGAAAGCTCTTCTTTGCTCTTGTGCTTGAAGTGCACTTATTAATTCTTCAACAGATATAGTAGAGAGATCTTTAGACTCTTTAAAGATGAAATTTTAGACTCAAATCTCTCTGGAATTGTCACAAGAATTTTTTCTACTATTCTGTCATCTTTGAAATCCTCGCCAAGCAACCTCATTTTATTAACAATCAAAGATATTTTGTTAGAATAGTTAACAATAGTTTCTTTCTCTTGCATCCTAAGAGATTCAAAATCCCTTTACAAATTCAAAATTTGCATTTGTCTGACTCGATCACTTCCCTGGTATTCTTTTTTTAGTTTTTCCCAAGCTTCTTTTGTTGTCTCACAAGCAATAATTTTAGAAAAAATTGAATCCGCAACTAAATTTTGAATTACAGTTTTGGCTTTGAACTTTTTGGTTTTTTCATCTGAATGAGCTCTAATCTGAGCAAGAGTACGATTTGCGAGAAGAGGTTGTAAGGGTATATCTTCCATCACAACTTCCCACAAATCATAGGCTTCAAGATATGATTTCATTTTTACTGACCAAAATTGATAGTTTTCGCCAGTAAAATTTTTTGGGGAATTCAAGAGAGACTGCTGCTTGCCATTTTTTTGGTTCAAAAAAGTCTGTGCATTAAAAAAACATGGGTTGAAAATAGCCCTGATGGGTCAAAATGAGTTAAAAAGTATCCCTCACGGGTTAAAAAGGTTGCCCTTGCGGGTTGAAAATAATATGGTAGTTCTTTGGAAGAACTAACAAATCCCGTAAGATCAATGAGGCTCTGATACCACTGTTGGTTTTTTTAAAAGATGAATGGGGCAGTAAAAAGAATTGAAAAAGTCTCTCAACGGATTGAAATGCTTTCAATGGCTTTCAATGTTTTTATTAAACATTGAGGGGCTTTAATTAGCCAACCTAAAACAAAAAATCTGCATAATTTAAAATTCAAAATAACCTAAATATTTCAACTACTTAACAAAAATTCAATATTCAAATTTATTTTAAACTAAATAACTTATTTTACTAAAAACTACTGAAGTAACTATAAGCAAATTTCAACACTATTCATCAAAGCGAACCTTTACTGCATATACTCAATGGCAACCAAGGGTATGTTTAGTATGGAGGAAAATATTTTCCAAAAATCTTTTTCAACTTTTTCATGTTTGATTTGTAAAAATATTTTCTCTAGGAAAAGTAGTTCCTCTAAAATATGGAAAATGACTTCCTAGTGAAAGTAGGAAAGCAATGTACATAAGTGATAACGTGACATTGCCAGCTCATAATCTCTTCCCCACCCCCTTCTCCTTGACCATCTCAACCCCACCACCCTCGAACCCCACTTTCCCACTAAATCCCATTGCATGATATTTTGCTAGATAACATATAAATACTCTTTTTATTCCCATAAATTAACATATAAATACTTGTGAGATAATATTTTTTTACGTGACCTACAAAACATTAGAAAATGAGTATGAAACTCACTTGGCTTTCAAAAAAAATTTCTTTTTCTTCATTCATGGTTTGTTATTCTAGTGTCCAAGGCGTAGAGGAACCACATCGATCCATCCTGAATTTGGTGGTTAAATGCTACTGTGGTGACCATACTGTTGGGGAGGTCTTGATGAAAAATAGCTCGACACTAAGATGATAAAAAGCTTAACTCTTCTCATTCTTTATTTCAATATGAAAACCAATAAAATGAAAAATCAAAAGGTCATTTTATTCCAAACCCCAACTGTGACATCCCTTCTCTCCCACTTCACACCTTGGAACGCACCCTTCTTATAGACTTGTAGAGATAAACGCGATAGGTGTCTATTATATTGAATTTACCCGATAGTTCCCATTTTGGGAACTAAGTCGCCAATCTCTGGACTATGTAATGTACTTTATTTGTTGGGTTACGGGTGGACGATTTTAAAAAGGACTCCCCATTCATTAGATAGAGAAGATCACCAAGATTTCGCGATTCGCTGTTGAATTTATTCCATTTCCATATATCGATTCAATCCAAGCTCTCTTATTGAGAATGCTCATTGAGTGAGCATTCTCAAGAGATAAATGTTGACTAATCTGGCTAACATTGAACTTGGTAAAATGAAATGATTGAATAATTGAAAAATAAGATTAATCTGGAATACACATTGAATTTCTGGTAGTAGATCCATAATAAAAGAAGTGTTTGTGATTGTTCCAGAAGAAATGAAACAAAAGATACAGCAGAGCGAGAATAGTTATTGTATGAGGTCTACCCAATGCTAGACGCAGAGGGTGCATAATAGATCGATATAGACATCATGAGTTGTCCTGTAATAAAACCAATTGTTGTTGATACCTTCTTCTCGGTTTAAAAACATGTTAAGTGTTTCCTCCATACTAAACGCACTGTAAGGGGTTGTTTAGTTACTAGCTAGACTTTAGAGTTAAGTAGGTATGGCTGGAATATGTTATGCAGGTACTAGGTTTGTTGGATTGGTTCTGTAGGAATTAGTTATGCATGGTTTAGTTATGTAGGAATAGCAATACATGATTTTCCATCAATCTTGGATGGAGACAAAGATTCACTATTTTTTGGCTTTGGGGTATGATGGAATAAAGCAAAATGGTTCTTTAAACTGTCTGCGCTTCTTTCAATTGTGAAGTAGCAGTTAGTCAATGCAACTTTCGACGCTCATCATGGGTCATCCGAAACAGTCGCGCTATGTTTTTAAACATAGGGATCAGACTGCGTACATCTAATCCCCCCTTACCCCGCAATGGGCGGGAGCCTTTGAGGCATTGGGGTAATGTTGTTGTTGTTTGAATAGCAATACATGAATTATTTCGTGGTGAAAGTTTGATTTGTTATAAAGTAACTATATACATTATTATCATGAAGAAACAAAATTTAAAAACCCTTAGAAAAGTGCTGAAGTACTCATCGGGAATCTACTTTCCACACTTTGATACATATAGATTGATTTTTATTTGCATAAGTTTTGAAAAAAAAAGAGGTATTGCTATATGGTTTGGCCCTATTAAAAGATGAAGCAATCAGAAATTGGTTTAGTATATAAGATTATAGGAAATGAAACTAATTAAAAGTAAATTGATAGGGCTAAAATGTGTGATATTCTTATTTTAATCTATGTAGAACTAGTCCCTGCATAACTTATTACACTTTCGACCTTGCATAGAGTTATATATAAATTTCCTCATAAGTTATGTTGTTATTAATCATGTAGAATTGCTAAAACACAACCAAATATTGTAATATTTATGCAAAATTTATGCCTACCAACTAACAATATATATGATTAATACATGAATTACTTTTATCCGATTTGAAAACCAAAAAAAATGATTAATACATAAAATAACTTTAACCAATAAGCAAACTACCCCTAAATGTAGACTTACTCAAAGGTAGAGGAACAAGCTCGCAAGTGCTACTAGTAAACATAGACATCTCTCCAATCATAGCTTGTTGCCATCTTGGATGAGAAAGTGCTTCATATGTAGTCGTAGGAATAGAAATGCATGATAATAATGATATAAAGGAAGAAAGAGTTGGTGATAAACGATGATAGCTCAGAGAAGTATAGGGAGGATGGGGTTACAATTAGATCGAATACTTTTTCGAGTGGCAATGAGAGAACTTTGTATAGACGAGTCCACAACAAGTAGGACTTTGTGGTGGGCGTGAATTATTAGGATCATATGAGAAGCAGAGATGACGACCATAAGTCAATAATGGTGGACGTAGAGTTGAGGAAGATGGAGTTGTATAAGGCGGAGAAGAGGGATAAACTATGACGGAAGCTGCAAAAGATGGAACTGGTAAAACCTTTGAAATGTCTAGAAGTTCATAATAAGATGTTAAGAAGGGCCGACCTTTAAAGAAAGTAACATCAATGGCATAAGGTATCGATCTAGGTCAGATGAATAAACATTGATATCCCTTTTGCACCCAATAACTGTGAGAGACATTTAACATCACAAGGAGCAAATTTGTCCCTTTTATCAATTGAGGATGGGAACAAAACATGTGCTCCCAAAGACACGTGGTGATAGGGAGAAAAAGGTTGGAACTTGATTTTGAACTACAAAGGAAGGCATATGGTTTGTCAAATAACAAGATATGACTACTACATCCCCCAAAAGCGCATGTAATATGAGCCTATATGAGTAGTGTACGGAAGGCTCAACCAAATGCATGGTTTTTCTCTCGATGATCCCATTATATTGTTCAGTATAAGAACAAGATTACAAGATTAAGATGTCTGATGAAGAATCTCATGGGAAGACATAAATTATTGAAATTTGGGATGATGAATGTTCATGTGCATTATCACTATGAGCATGAATAGAAATACCAAATTGGTTTTGTATTTCTGGACAAAAATTTGAAATACATAGAATATTACAATCTTTCATAAGAAAATCTAAATCAGTGTTGAGTAATCATCAATGAAACTAACAAAACACTTCTAACCCAAGGTGAAACCAACTCTACTGGGACCCCAAATATCATAATGAACTAGATGTAAAATAGACTCTCGACGATAACGAAGCAGGGGCAGATCTATGTAGTGACTTGGGAGTGTCACGACACCCCCTCCTCTCGATCAAAATTCTATATTTATAGGTATATATCTATTAAAATTTGTATAAATATAAAGTATGACATTCACAATAACAAAGTGAACTTGTAGTTTGATGGTAAAGTGTCAAATTTCTTTTTGCAAGGTCTTGAGTTCAAGTCTCAATCCAAACAACTTTTGCGCAAATTAAGCCTGAAAATTCTTTTACAAAAATCTTATGGAAGGACAGAATTAAACCCTTGGCATCTTCTTTTCAAATGTTCAAACAAACCAACTAGCGAAAATAATTTGTATTGATAGTATTGATGCTAATTAAGTTTTTAAAATCAACTTATCTTTATAAATTATTTTCATTAAAAGTTCTTTGAAAAATAAATACTTTTGATGAAAATCAATTTACGTTTGACCAATAAATTTAAAAATTACTTTTATGAAGCAATTAATGTTTTACTAAGTTTTTTTTTTCCACCCGGTATCCGGTACCTATATTGGAGTCTGACTAAATTTGAATTTGCGTCGGAAAGCCCACATGGGGAGGTAATACTAAGCTTTTTAAAGTGTCTCTAAGTGTATTTTTTTTTAAATCTACATTTTCAAGGAAAAAAAACATTTCATATCTATGAAAAATATTTTTTTCAACTCTCCAAAAGCATTTACTTTCTTGCAACAAATTGATCAAACACCTATTTTTGTCTAAAAATAAGCTTTTGGCAGGCTAAATAAGGTATTGATTATCTCCGGTGTAAATTTTGAAATGATGTCGTCTTTCATGCGGCTCCCTCAACATCAAAATCCTAGATCCGCCTCTATCGATAAGACTGCACAGAAATGTAGTTCAGATATGCTTCCTAATTGAAACAAATCAGAGTCTTACATAGAAAATTTTGATAACCTAGATACCATCTTTTGAAATTTCGATCATCTAGGATGTCATTAAATTTGGGAAGTCAGAGATTGCTAGACTAAACAAAGCTGAGAGAACTGAGATAATAACTCCATCTGATTCACAACTAGGAGAAAGGTGATCATAAGTGCCCGAATCCATGACCCAGGAACCAAGTGTGGTGGATTGTGAAATACAATCAATAAGATGACCAGTTTGAGCAATGAAAGCTATTGGCGAGGATGTGTGCTTACTTGCCTGATACACTTAAGTCATTGCATTTTACTTCAGATAAAGAGAACTATTATTAGTTGGAGTATCAGTGGATTTAGTGTTAGCAACATCAACATCTTTTCACTTACTATGTAGAGAGTAACATTTGTCATGGGTATGACCCAACTTGTTCAACAGCTACACTTTGATCGAGGTTTCCAACAGCAGCCGCCTCCTCAATTTCCAGTTCAAAGTGCAGCTTGAAATGCTAGAACAGAAAATTTTAAAGAAGTAACTCGCGTGGATGATTTTATTGAGCTTAATTGACATGTTTTTACTTCATTTATTCCAATCAGTTTCAATTTTTGAAATTCTTGGTCCTCACTTGTTGTTTGTGTGTGCGTATGTGTATGTGTGTGTAATATATATTTTTTATGTTGCATATACATTATGTTGTTTTTCTTCATTCACTTTAAGCTTTCACTTTGCACTTAATACCCAGTTCACGCGTTGATCTTTTCTACGTGCTTTGCCTTTGCGAAATTTTTATGTGTGCAGATCCTGGATGAGATGCCTGTGTTTTACAATCTGAGTACTACTGAAAAGCGTGAAGTCTTGATTATCTTTCTACAAATAGTGCGCAACTTGGATGATGAAACACTTGTTAAAGCTTGGGAGCAGAGCATTGCCCGAACCCGATTATTCTTTAAACTCTTAGAAGAGTGCTTGATGCATTTTGAGGTTGAAATCTGAACTTCCACATCATTTAACATTCAGAATACCATTCAGCTTGAAGCTCAGATTTCATGTTCATACTTGACAACCCATACGGTTGCATCCTTGAAATGATTTTGATAGCCAATTTAAGATCCGTTTATGTGTTTAATGATAAAACTTCAGATATGCTTCCTAGACATAGTTGCTGCATTAGAAAATAGGTACATAATGTAGCTGGATGACATAACTTAGGTCTTTCATGCCATAGGATTAGTGCTTCATTAGCAGTGGTTTTGATTTTAATTGACTTGTTTGCCAATGTGGTCGTCCAAGAGAAACGAAGTTCTTATGTCAAATGGCTTGTGTTACTTTCCTGATCAAATTTTAGGATAGAGGTAATTGAAATTTTAACATTTAAGAATGCTTCAGGAAGAAATTTAAAGTACTGTAGGTGATGTATAGGAAAATGATACTCTCTAGTCCAATATAAATGAATTGTTGGGGTGTGGCACACCAGAGATATTTTAAGACATTAACCAAAGGGTACTTTGTCAATATTATCCTTTTGATTCTTTCCAAACCTTTCTTAAAAGTAGAGATAGTCATTATTTGGGATTTCAAAGTAGTTGAAAACCCCATTGAAAGGAAGGGTAATTTTGGAAAAAAAATAATTAACACATTCTTGAACTTTGAAATATTCATTCATTTTCAACCATAAAAAATGTGCCAACAATTCATTTATATTGGACTGGAGGGAATTCTTTTTTTTAAATAGATGAAAAGGTTCTGTCACACCACTAAATCATTTAATTGTTCTAGAATAGGACATATCACTGGACCTTTGTGGGAAATAATTTGAACATGGAAAATTTTTCCCTCTATGGAATGCTGATATTTGATGTTATTTGTCTGTCACTTGACCGTTCAGCTCTGAGGTACTCGTTGATTCTACATATTTTGCAGCATAGGAAACCTGCTGATGGCATGCTTGTTGGTAGTAGCTCTCGTAGTGTGATAGGGGATGGGCCGGCATCCCCAAAATATTCTGACAGACTTTCACCTGCAATTAACCACTATATGTCTGAGGCAGCAAGGCAAGAAGTCAGAGTACGTCATATGTGTTCAAAGTTGACCAGCTCTTTTGAGCTTCACAACTCACAAGTTTTCACTGTTACACATGCACTCTCTCCATCTCTCTCCCTTCTTTTGTGATTGAACTATTTCTGAGATCTATACATCTTCAGGGAACTCCAGATAATGGTTATTTGTGGCAGCGGGTCAACTCCCAATTAAGCTCTCCTAGTCAGCCATATTCTTTGAGAGAAGCCCTAGCGCAAGCCCAGTCCTCCAGAATTGGAGCTTCAGCACTAGCATTAAGGGAATCATTGCATCCAATCTTAAGGCAAAAGCTGGTACTACTCTGTGGGATTTATTTGCTATGCTTCCTAGATTGAAAAACCTTGGATTTCTTTCTATGCCTGGTCAGAAGTCAAAAAAACCTTGTGATACATACAGGTGCAGCATGAAATGACTCTTTTGACTCTTTATCTTATGTCACAAACTAGTTTCTGTCACTTCTCTTTTCAGGAACTTTGGGAAGAGAACTTGAGTGCTGCTGTTAGTCTTCAAGTTTTAGAAGTTTCTAAGAAGTTCTCACGGACTGCTGCAATGAAGCGTATTGCTACTGATTATGGAAAACTTGACTGTATCACATCCATATTTATGAATATGTTCTCACGAAATCAACCACTCTCCTTCTGGAAAACACTCTTTCCTGTTTTCAACAGTGTCTTTGAACTTCATGGAGCTACATTGATGGCAAGAGAAAATGATCGTTTCTTAAAACAAATTGCTTTCCATCTTCTTCGGCTTGCAGTGTTTCGAAATGACAATATCAGGAAAAGGGCTGTACTTGGGCTGCAGATACTTATTCGGGTAAGGTTTGTTGCAGAAGTTTGTATATTGTTGTTCCTGTTCACTTAGTTTACTGGTTTGACTAATCTTTATGTATTGATTGCTAAACTTAGTTTTGTTCCAATCTGCAGAGCTCGTTCTCTTATTTTATGCAGATGGGTAGATTAAGAGTCATGCTAACCATTACGTTGTCAGAGTTGATGTCTGAAGTTCAAGTAACACAAATGAAACCTGATGGAATGCTAGAAGAAAGTGGTGAAGCTCGTCGTCTTCGAAACTCTTTGGAGGAAATGGCATATGAGGCTAAGAGTTCCTCCTTATTAGTTGAGTCTGGGCTCCCGCAAAATGCACTGGTTGCTGTTCCAGAAGGATCAGTAGAAAACCGCTGGTCCTGGTCTGAGGTGAAATTTCTTTCTGAGTCTCTTCTTATGGCTCTTGATGCCAGCCTGGAACATGCACTTTTGGTAAGTTTGACCTCCTTAATTATTGTTCTTAAGTTCAAATTATTAATATTCTGCAAGGACATTTTGTCATTGACTCTCTTGTAATTCTCTTGAACTATTTCCTGCAGGGTTCTGTTATGAATGTCGATAGGTATGCAGCTGCAGAGAGTTTTTATAAACTAGCAATGGCATTTGCTCCCGTACCAGATCTTCATATAATGTGGCTACTGCATCTTTGTGAAGCTCATCAGGAAATGCAGTCTTGGGCTGAAGCTGCTCAATGCGCTGTTGCTGTTGCCGGTGTAGTGATGCAGGTAACTTGATTTGATTACCTTACTCTTTTCTTCTTTTTTTTTTCTTTTGTGTAGTGATGTTGGAAAGAGGAACTAGTAATCCTGCTTCACCAAGAAAAATCACCTTTTGTTATTCATTTCCAATTTAGTGCTGGAAATCCTTTCCTTATTTGTTTGCTAGTTTATTTAGGATCCATAGAACATTTTTTCTTAATGAAGGGACTGATCGTCTAATTTTGCTAAAGCATCTAATTCTATTCTGCAGTTGCTTGTTTTTTCTTTGCTGCTGAGAATGTGATCTTCTGCTGATCATGTTAACCTTGTTGTGTGCCATTTACTTTAAGTTCAAAAGTAAAAGATGCGACCCCAAAAATTTTTTAAAAAAAAATTCAAAAATGCTTGGAGTCCTTATATTCTGGTTTAGAGATTTGTCCATGCATGTAGGCATAGAACATCTAGATTTAGAGAACTCCTAATTTTCTTTAAAAGGAACGTATTTGTTTTTTAATGAAATATACTATTATCTAAGAAAGGGGAATGAGAGGCAGCACAACATCAACATGCTTGCATGTGTTGTTTGCTTATTCTCCTTTATTATATGACGGCCCATAAAAATATCTTGTGGGCTTCATTTATATTTTATACTTTATTTTATTTTTTCATTTTAAATTCTACACATCTCTTAAATTATTAATTAATATGAATATTTTACCATAATTTTTATATTAAATGATATATAACCTTGCGTTTTGAAAAATCATTTGAGAAATGAGTAATTAATGTTAAGGATGAAATATCAGGAAAAAAAATTCTCTTGATATACTAAAAGTGAAAATTAGAAGTAAAAAAGTATTTGTAATTAAAAAATCGTTGTAGCTACTGCATTTTTTATTTTATTTTTTTGAGATGGAAAAGACAAAAATTGTGTGAGAGGTCGCTCATTTTTTTCCCTTCTACGTTATTGGTTTAGCTATAAAAATTATGATTCTTATTTTTCCAGAATAAATTTTGCTTTATTTGAAATCAATATTTGACCGTGAAAATTCAAATTTTATTTGAAGTTATGTTCTAATTTTCAAAAACAAACTATAGCTTATTTTCTAGCTTGCTTTTAAAAAATAACAGTGGAAATATAAATATTTTTCCACATATTATAAAAGAGAAAATAGCCAAATACCCTCCTAAACTATATTCGGATTTTCAACTACACACTTTAATTTCACAGACGTCCTATTACCTCCCTAAACTATTTAAAACTAAAATTGTTACACCCTTTAAAAGCAACAACCACATTTTTGTTGATCAGTGAAGCTCACGCGTTTGACATGTCATTTTTTTTTACTTTTACTTTTTATTGTTTCCTCTTTTTGGTTTATTATTTCAAGACTCCATTGAAGGTCAAAATATTAAAATTTGCCTATTTTTTTCTTGAATAATGAATCTTATATTTGTTTTGGATTTATATTTTTGAGTTGGGAGCAGTTGAGTCCTTTGATGGTTTGAAGAGTTTCGTTTGTTGAAAATGGAAGCTCAAGCTTGAAATGTGCAACTTGAAACCACCATTAAAGTTAGTTTAAAAGCTTAAGTTTAAATTTAGCTTACCACAAACGAGCTTCATTTTGAGTGGGTAATACATCGAAAGAACCACAATATTGGGAGAAACTTATATCCAAATTTTGAGGAAATTTGGAGAAGAATTAAAGTGGTTTTGCATCAAATTTTCAACGAAGAAGATGAATAACGTGGCTGTATTTTCAGATCTGTAGAGGAACGATTAATATTTAATTGTTAAAACCCATCAAGAAATTTCGTTTTTTGAAGATGAAGTTAAGTTTTTTTCCATCAATCTCGGATGGAGCCAAAAATTCACTATTTTTTGGCTTTGGGATATGATGGAATAAAGCAAAATGACTCTTTAAACTGTCTGCGCTTCTTTCAATT
>JAOTQR010000100.1:4208257-4220769 GCA_025774065.1 Solanum ossicruentum | reverse complement strand
GAATTCTAGGCTATGATTATAAAGGGATTCGACTTAGTATGTGATTACGTGCTCCTATCGGGCACTGGTCATGACCCTAGGGAGGGGTGTGCATCTTCCTGACAGGATGGTCGGGTGGCGTGTCCCGTAGGTTGTTGCGGCGGTACAAGATGGTGGTAGATCACAGATGCCTTTACAACTTTATCTTTTCCATTGGAATTGACGTGGCAGTCCAACACGAAAAAGATTTCTGCCCTCTCATTCATTTTGTTCTTCATTGTTGAACCCTATCAGAAAAAAAATAAAAAATAGTACTTCCGCTATTCTTGCTTGAATTGTGTTCGGCCTTTGAAATTTCAATTTCAAAATGTCCTGAAGTTGGTTTGAGGTGCAATTGCATGTTGAAGTATCGAGTTCATTATTTAGAATATGGGGTCATGGATCACAAAACCCATTTTTAGATTTTCAAGCTTTTAAAAACTCATTTATATTTTTATTTTTTAGATGTTTAACTTAAATCTTTAAATACCAATCCTTAAATTAAGAAATCAGTTGTTAAAGGTCATTTTCCAGCTTCAATCGCAATATTCAAACAATTTTCATTTAGTAATAGTAACATAAAGTCAAATTTTTTCAAATTTTTGCACTTCAAAAACCCAACAAAAGTTAAAAAAATTTCACCAACAAACTTCAAAAGTGTAGCCATTTTTGAGTTTCAATACACAAAGAATGATTTTAGGAACTTTTCAACATCTTTCAACCTTTGAAATGTTTTTAGCTTCAAATTTAATTACCTAAAACCCAAACAATAAACTCGATTTTTCAACACATGTACAACCTTAAACAAATTAAGCATACTTCAAAATTGAAGTTTCAAAGTCCGAAAAATAACTCTAACAATCGCAATAGAGAAACTAGTTTAGATGTTTTCTTTCTTTTATATTAATTGATAGGTTCAACAAGGAAGAACAAAATGATTAAGAGGGAAATGATTTTTCTTATGTTAGACTGCCTAACTAGACTGTCATGTCAGCTTTAATGACAAAAATAATATTGTAAGGAAATTTGTTGTCCAAAGCAGACGACAAGGGTAGTTTTGATCCCAAAAATAAATAAAAGGGTAAATGCGAGCTATTTTAAATAGTTTGATAGTAATTTTGACCCTTTTCGTAAAAAATAATGCTAACAAAAGTGTATTAGTGATGTTTGTATAAGTTATGATTGCAGTAATTATATATAGACTATTTGTTATGTTTTGTTTGATTTGGTGTATTAAAAATAGCATGAATTGCATACAATATTTATTTACAAAAATATTTTCAGTAATTATGATAGAAAAGATGTAAAAAAAGATTTTGAGGAACAACTGAAGATTTAATCATGTTAATACCTGCATTAAATCTCCTTACACCACTAACACTTAAAAATTTATGGTATTAGTAAGTAATACACGACTTAATATAGCATTAAAAAATATATCAAACAAGATATTACTAATACATAGAGCCAATACATATACTCTCCGTCTCATTTTAGGCGGGATCCTTTGACTTGATACTAGTATTTAAGGAAAGAAATATTTTTGAAATTTGTGGCTTAAAATGATTCTTAGATATTTGTGTAGCTGATAATCAATACATAAGAATAAAAAGAAAATTTTAAAGTTAAATTATTTTCAATTAGAGTGGCATGATATTCTTTTTGGGATGAACTAAAAAAAATGTGCCATATAAAATGAGACAGAATAAGTAATACTTTCTCTATCCTAGTGTATATGATACTTTTTTTCTTTTTAGTCCATATTAACAAATATATTACCTTATCATAATTAGAAATGATTTAACTTTAAAATTCTTGTTTAATCCTTAACGAAATAATTTACAATTATACAAATATCAAAACATTATTTTGAACCGTAAATTTCAAAAGTCTTTTTTTGAAATGCTGTGTTAAATCAAATGCTATCATGTAAAATGATACAAAGATGTACTCCCTTTGTTCATTTTTATTTTTTTCTATTGATTTGACATAAAAATTAAGAAATAATAAATTATACATAATTTTATCAAATTATCTCTTAAAAAATATGATACAAAAATAATTATAATTAATGATAAAAATAAATTTAAGAATTAAATATAAAATTATGTCTTAATTTTATAAGAAACAAGTATTGTTAATTCAAAATAGTCGGTAGAGTAATGTGTTTGACTCTCTGTTTAACACACTCTTGGCAAAATGGCTTTCCAAGTTGTGTTTTTCTCCACACATGCAGTCACAAGACTTGAACTCTCCATTTGTGCATACATACAGAGACATAAACCCGAAAGTCCCTCTTCTTCCCCACTGAACTACACTACTTCACTTTGCTTATCCTGTACTCTCGGATCGAAACCAGTTTGCCCAAACACGAGCTAAAACCCAGCTTTCTCACAGCAGTCATCTCTACAGGAGCGGCATTTTCCTTTACAGCCGTTCCTGCTGTACAATTTTGCCTACTTTAGTTGTACAGAAGAACGGACGAACGAACTGGAGTCAATACAAGAAACCCACTCCAAGAAACCGTCGGGTAACGGTCAGATCCGATACCGATCACCATCAGCAGCCGAATTATTACAGGAGGAGCCACTTCAAATGGAGCATGAGAAAATGCTGAAACGCAATAGGCAACAACATGGGGACTCCTTTTCTGATAAGATCCATAGATATCGTGGGGTGATTCTAGTGATTTCGGTTCCTATGTTGCTTATTTGTTTTGTGCTTTTTGTAATGCCAACGACTTACCCTTCTGATTCTATGGGCTCAGTTAATAGGAAGATTTCACCCATGTTTGGATCTAGAAATTATGCAGTTATATTTGATGCTGGTAGTTCTGGTAGTAGGGTTCATGTTTTCTGTTTTGATCAGCACTTGGATCTTGTTCCCATTGGCAATGTCCTCGAGCTTTTCGTGCAGGTAATGTTTTTGGATTTTGAGCAAAATGGTGCTCAAATAAAGCCCATAGTTGCAAGTTTTACTTTTTGGGTGCGTTGTTTGGCAAAATTGTTTTGCAGAAAATACAGGAAAAATACTCTTGTCACTTATACTTCTGCTATTTCAATTACTGTTTTAACCTTTACCACTCAATAGTATCATGAAGACATTATATTTACAATCTTATTCCTCAACTCTTATAGACAGCCGACATTGTTAATTAGCATTTCGAATGGTAAAAACAATTTATCATACACTAATTTTCTCCATGCTGATTGTACCCTGCAAGTTTGTTGCAAATGGGTGCCTATATTGTGTAAAGGCTTTGTCTTGCCACCAAATGTTCATCTATAGTTGGTTTTGGCACTACAGAAAAAACCAGGTTTGAGTGCATTTGCTAGTGATCCTGCAGCGGCTGCAAAATCTCTTCAGTCACTTCTGGAAAAAGCAGAGGATGTTGTTCCAATGGAATTGCGCAGTAACACACCAGTCAGAGTTGGGGTGAGTGGATACAGTTATTAGAATATTTCATAAGATTGAAATTTAGATTTGCTAGCCTGCTCAATATACTGAATACTGATGTGGAATATATCTAGGCAACTGCAGGTTTGAGGCAGTTGGGAGGTAATACATCTGACAAGATACTTCAAGCGGTAAAATTGATTCCTTTCTTAGACCATCATTCATAACAGGCTTTCTTTCCTCTTGTGCATGTCTTATATTAGTATTTTAACTTTTCCTTTTCTATTTTGGATTTCCGGATGCTTAGAATAACTGAATCACTAAAATCTCATTTGAAGGTGAGGGATTTTCTGAAGAGCAAAAGCAGCCTCAAGTCAAAGGGGAGTTGGGTTACTGTTCTCGACGGGAGTCAGGAAGGTGCTTATCAATGGGTATGTAATGTGAATTTCAGCTTGTTCTGTTTTTCTTTGTACTTGGAACTACCATACAATTCGAATTTAGAAGTGCTTGCTTAATTCAAATTTGAGGTTCTTGAACTTCTCTTTTGAGCCGAGGGGTCTAACGAAAACAACCTCTCTACCCCACAAAGGTAGGGGTGAGGTCTACGTACATCCTCCACTCCCTAGACCCCGATTGAGGGATTTCATGGGGTATGTTGTTTTTTAATTGTTGTTTTAGAGACCAGAGAGAAGCAATAAAGTGAAGCAATGGTTATGATCTCTTGTCAAGGATCCAATTTGAGGTAGTTTACCTTTCATGTGATGTTGATTAGTTAATTCAAAGTTGTTGTCTCTCTATGCTAAGATGTAGGGTAACTAGTAGCGAGACTGAAAGGAAAGGTATGAAGTGGCAAGATATTCGTTTCACATAGTGAAACTCATTCGACTTCAAGTATAGGAGTGTAAGAGCTCGACTGAAAGTATAGGTATGAAGTGGGTAATGGAGTGATTTCTAGCTCTGTTTAAAGGTGAGAACGACCAAAAGTAGAAAATGGCCGTCATGGCAATCTTTCAGTATTACCAATTAACATCTTGAAGTTGCCTTTGAAGAAGCTTCATATGAATAGTAACTCAAGTTGGAGTTGTTGAACCAGAGAACAAGGTCCTTGTCATCCCAAATGCTTTCTTGTTGCATTACATGTATCCCTATAATCTCAACAGAAGTATTCTGGTCTCCTTCAAGCCTTTAGGCCATGTTTAGTGACACTAGATCAGATTGTAGGAAAATAACTGATTCCATCTAAGATAGATTATTATCCTACTCATTTTAGGATAATCTATCCCTTCCATTGAGTGTGATAAGGGTTGAGCTTCTAAGTTTATTGGATAACTTATCCCATCCTAAAGATAGGGATGAGAGGAAGAGTTTCAAGTTTATCCGTATTCCCATCCTGTAGTGTTTGAAAACAAAAGGTAGAATAAGCAAATAGCAGATTGCCCTATTTTACTGTCTGGGTGGCTTCTCAGCATTACAATCTTTTAAGGGATATGCTAAGAGAAGACGTCATAAATAATTTGCAAGATTTCCACTCTCATCAAGTGTTTGAGAGAAGCTTCAATGCTACATATGTTGCTCTCAACCCAAAGAAAGCAGGTGCCTCTGAATTAAGGGACTTTAGATATACAAAATGTAGAATAAGCAAAATAGGAGATTGTCTATTTTATCGTCCAGGTGGCTTCTTAATGAGCTTTACAGTCTTTTAAGGGATATGCTATAAGAGAAGTCATCATAAATACTTTGCAATATTTCCACTCTCATCTAGTGTTTGAGAGAAGCTTCAATGCTACATATGTTGTTCTCAACACAAAGAAAGTTGGTGCATCTGAATTAAGGAACTTTAGATATACGAGTCTCACAAGTGAGGTGTATAAGAGCATGGCTAAATTATTGGCTGAAAGATTGGGTAGTTAGCAGCCTAGTAAACAAACATCAGATGACATTTAAGGGGAGACAAATAATGGATACAACACTTATAGCTAGTGAGTGTGAACTCATCATTTAAGGGGAGACAAATAATGGATACAACACTTATAGCTAGTGAGTGTGAACTCAAGGTTGAGAGGGGGAGCCTCTGGAGTTATGGGCTGATCATGTAACCTTGGAGATCTTGCTGAGCATTCTTTGATTAAGTTAGGCATATGGTGTTTGGTGATAGGTGGCTGAATTGGATTAGTCTCTGTATTTAAACTTTTAGGTTCTCAATCCCAGTGAATGAAGAACTATTGTTTTCTTTCCACCAAAAAGTACTCAGGCAGGGTCATCCTCTGTCACCTTTCCTGTTCATTCTAGCCAATTAAGGCTTCAATAGTATGATGACGATTACAAATTGTCATAAAAAAAGTATGATGAGGATTACAATCCAGAATAGGGTGGTTAAGAGGATTCAAGATGGGCAATAAGATTGGAGAGGAAATATAAATCTTTCATTTGCTTAATGCAGATGGCACGGTAATTTTTTGTGAGCTAAGGCAAAACAAATTAGATATATCAGGAGGATTCTACTAGCATTTGAAGCAACATCTGGTTTGAGTATGAATCGGAGGAAAAACAGTCTATTCCCTGTAAAAGAGGTGGTACAGGTGCTGCTCTGGCCAACATTCTTCGATACAGGGTAGGCAAAATGTCAACAGCCTATATTGGCTTTTGGCATGTCTTTGTAAAAAATCTAAGTTACTTGGACACTTCACTTTCAATGCTGCTCTTGTGTCGACATGATGCGAATGTGGGTTTTGGTAATAGGTATAGGATCTGTACCATAGTTGGTCATTTGATTTTGTGTACTTTGACCAAACTTGATGGAGAAATTCGGGAAAAATACAATGATTTTTTAAATCAAAACAAAAGTTAAGGTGAAATTGAACAAATTGAAATACCTTGTATGTAGAAATTTGTATGTTAGACCTTTATCTTATATCTCCTTTGAGATTCTCCTCTAGATCAATATTTTCGCATTAGAATACCTTGTTAGTTTTTCACATAGCGTCTCATAATATAGACATTAACTCTATTTTTATATATTTGAATTATATCTAGCCAAATCTTTGTACCTGTGTTCGTATTTAGATCCATACCCCTGATATAATAAATTTTAGATCATTATACACCCCTGATATAATAAATTTTAGATCATTATTTTTGAGGTTGTAGGCGATGTGGAGAAAACATCTTGAGAATCACATTTCCTAATATGTATAACATCTCTGGTCAAAAGAAGATGTTAGTCCACTGGTTATGGAGTATGCAAGGAGAGTGGGGGGGGGGGGTTTCTTTGGGATTTTAGGTTTAGGAGGAATCTTCTAGACCAGGGCATTGAAGAATTCAAAATTTGTTTGGATTGCTTCACTAACAAAAATTTTTTTTGGATACTGTTAATGTATGGAGATGGGGACAGGAGCAAAATCTTATTATGAGAAATTCCTATCTATGGAGGAATCCGCTTTTCCACCCAATTTGATATGGACCCCTAGGTATCTCAAGAAGTTTGTTTTTTTTTTCACTTGGTTAGTCGCGAGGGGAGTAATCTTTAAGGCGGAAAATTTGAGAAAAAGGAAGATTACTTGTGTCAGTTGATGTCTTATGTTTAAAGAATCCGGAGAAGACAAACCACCTTGATTGCATTGTCGGTTAGCATCTTCTTTGTGCGGGGAAATTTTGAGATAGTTTGGAGTTGAGTGGGTGATGCCCACACCCGGGTTCGAGCGACTTAGTGGGTATACTTATTTTGATTAACTTCGTACCACATTCCCTGTCAACCTAGATTATGTCTTTATTTCCTATATCGACTAAATTGGTGAAGAAACTGGACAAATTGAGAAGAGACTTTTTGTATCGGGGCAATAAAGATGGCAAGGGACATCATCTTGTTAACAGAAAATTGTGCAACTAAGCAAAGAACTTAAAGGATTTGCATTAGAAACTTGAAACTAAAAAACACTAGCCTGATACTCCCTCTTTTTCATTTTACCTTTCCTTTTTAGTTCGTCCCGAAAATGTCATCTTATTATAATTAGAAACTATTGAACTTTAAAATTTTTCTTTTACCTTAATGAAATGATTTCAAGCCATACAAATTTTTAAGGATTGTTTTAGACCACACAAGTTTTAAGAGTCTTCCCCTTTTTATTAAATACCGTGCCAAGTCAAAAGTTGCCGCATAAAATGGGACAGTGGAAGTAATGAAATGGTTTTCAAAGAAACAATACCTATCTGTCCTTCTAGTTATGGTGGAGAATTATCACTCAATTGTTTGATTCAGAACCATTTGATACTATATATCTCTGTAGAAGGATCGTGTTGATTCAAGACCAACCCTTCTTGTTTTGAGGGCTTGAGATGAAGGCATGGGTCTGAATAGGCACTTGACTTTGTACTTAGGCATGCTGACAAATCGTTTTGGAAGACTGGGAGATAAAGGGATAAATTTAAGTAGACATCTGCCTTCTGACCGCTTGCTTTTAGGTGACTTTGAGGAAGGGAAACGAAATGATTGCTTATGATAAACAGACGAATATGTTGTAGACCTAAATAAGTAAGTAAAAGTGTTAACTCTAACAATTTAAGTTTTTACATAATCCAGAGCATGTAAAGTTGTTGTAGTGAACTCTCTTTTTTCTTTGTCAGAGAACTTCACCACAACATGTCAACTAAATATTTTTAAGTACATGACCCAACAAAAAGAATCATTTAGTAAGAGAATGTGTTGTGTTCCTTAATAAACATTTAAAAGTTAAGCTTTTTGATGAGGCAGTTAACATAATTCAACATGATAGAAGTGAACCACATGGATAGAAACTTGATCTTGCTTGTGATAGGAAGGCTTGGATAGATAAAGAAGTGGTAACATATCTTACTCTTGATTGGAGGTTATTTAGTGTTTCCTATCCTACTAGTTTGTCTACTTGTGTTGACAAATATGGGACGAATTAGGAAGCATCCTTCTCTTTGTTCTTTCTTAGATCATGTTTGGCTCGGCTTATTGTTTTTGGCTTATAAGCCAAAAGCCATAAGTTAGGCATTTGGCCTATTTTTGCCATTTTGACTTAAAAAAAGTGCGTGCTTAAAAACACTTTTTAATTTTATTCAAACACTACAAAAGTGTTTAAGAGCTATTTTTGAGCCGAAAAGCACTTAAATTAAGACAATTCAAACAGGCTGTTAGCTTGATTCTCCCTACTCCTCAAATAGATGTGTATGACCTACTAATAAGTTCATATGATCAGATTGTAAAAGGTATATGCTTGCATTATTCAGAATCTAGGTGAACACTGATTTTTTGAGACAATGGTTTTCTTTCTTTTATTCAACTAGCTACATGTCAAGTGGGATGTGACTTATCCAACATTTGTTGTGCTAAGATAAATGTAGCTTGTTACCAGAATCAATTCATTCTTTCTAATGATTCCTTCTCCCTCAAATGGTGGAATCTAATTTGTGCTATTCAGTAATGCTGGAAAATTTGGAAATTTCAATGGAAAACATTGTGGAGGCTTGCCTTCTAATTTGTTCCCCTCTTTTTCCTTTTCCCAGTTTCATAACTAATGGTAATCTTTATAGATACTAGAAACTGCACTAAGCTTAGTGCAAGATCTATAACGAGGTTTGCTTTACTAGTGAAACTGTTTTTCTATTTAAGATCATTGTATATGTAGGTAAAATTGATCACAATTGTATTATCTTCTCTTGATCATTAATCCAACCATATGGATTATACACGAGACAACCAATTGATACAGTTAACTGAATTTGCATTACAAATGTCTGTGCAGGTCACCATTAATTATTTGCTGGGCAATTTGGGTAGGAAATATTCTGATACTGTTGGAGTGGTTGATCTTGGAGGTGGCTCTGTACAAATGGCATATGCCATCTCAGAGTCAGATGCTCAAAAGGCTCCAAAGCTATCAGATGGAGAGGATACTTATGTGCAGGAGATGTATCTGAAGGGGGCAAAATATTACCTCTATGTTCACAGGTCCATCTCATTTCTCATCCTACATGAAAGATGTATATGATCTCAGAAAATGTCAGGGTGCCCAGTTAGCACTTACTAAATTTACCTTGAATTTCTGGTCTGACTTATTTGCATTTCACCTGTTATCTGGACATGTGGTTTTCCTTGTGTTTACTCACCCTTTTATTTCACATCTTTAATGTGATTTATCCATCTTATTCGCAGTTATTTGCACTATGGATTGCTAGCAGCTCGAGCTGAGATCCTGAAGGTGACTAAGGATTCTGGCAGTCCTTGCATCTTGTCAGGGCATCATGGTATTTACTGTTTTTCTCAATGCTGCTAAATTCTGTCCCATAGTTGGTTCCTTTTGTTGCAATAGTCTTTCTCAAAACATCACTTACATCCCTCTCTCCATCTCTCAATAAATAAGAGAAAAAACCTTTCTCTTAACAATCCACAAGAACTGTAGGAAAAAAGCCCTTCTCTGTGAATTTTCAACTTTTGTTTCCTCAAAATCAACGTTGGCCTTAAATGTTTACTTATGCATAAAGCAAGTCACTTATCTTTATTGTCAAACCTTTTGACCATCCAGCTCAAGATTTGCCGGAACTCATGTCATCGTAGGCAGATCACGTGACATTTCACCCTCCATATCCAAAATGTTTGAAATACGTATGGACAAATAAAGAAGAGATTTTTCTACTTAAATAGAACTTAAATAAAGTTTAATGAATTTTGAGGAAATGATTCAAATATGGTACTGGAATTATTTCACCAACTATATTTTCCTATGTAAGTATATTTGTCTTGACTTCGGTTTCTCTACAAGGGTCCTACAAGTATGGAGGAAAGGTTTACCCAGCATCAGCTATGTCTCAGGGTTCAAGCATGACAAATTGTAGGTTGGTAGCCCTTAAGGCTCTCAAAGTTAATGAATCAACATGCACCCATATGAAATGCACCTTTGGTGGAGTGTGGAATGGTGGAGGTGGAGATGGTCAGAAGAATTTGTTTGTTGCCTCATTTTTCTTTGATAGAGCTGCTGAGGTATGAGTCACCATTGCGTTAGATGCTTACCAAACTTTGGTGGGCTTACAATCATAACATTTGCTGCTGTTCCGAGAAAGGATAATACGCTACTTTTTATGGTTTTGCAACTAATATAACGTCTTGTGGGCACAGGTTGGTTTTGTTGATCCAAGTGTGCCTGTCGCCAAAGTTCGCCCAATTGATTTTGAGAGTGCAGCTAGACGTGCTTGTGATACTAGAATTGATGATGCCAAAGCTACATTTCCTCATGTAGACTCAGATAACTTGCCATACTTGTGCATGGATCTTGTCTACCAGTACACACTACTTGTAGATGGATTTGGTAAGACAAGATTCATCCTTCAGGAAATATACAAATTTACATATCATTTTAAGTAATGTTTCAGTTAGTCATTGAATACTTTATTGGACAGGACTTGATGCTCTTCAAGAAATGACATTGGTGAAAAAGGTGAAGTACAAAAATTCTCTGGTTGAAGCAGCATGGCCATTAGGTAGTGCCATTGAAGCCGCGTCATCCATGAATTAACTTGCAGATTTAGGATTTACATATCCAGTTTTGCCTTTTATTAGCTTGTTGGTTGTCAACTATAAGCTCTCTGACCAGCAACTACGCTCTTCATGCTTTAGAAGATCATCCTTGCCATATAGTTGGATGCCTGGTCCAAGCAAATCGCTGATTGTTTCCCCTTGTATTCCAAGGGGGTGGTTGGTTAAGAATAATGATAAAATCTGTTTGTGATTATATTATAGGAGACACTGATTTGTTTGATGATATGAAAGATTCATATTTTTAACTTCATTCTTGTAGAACGTAAAATGCTCATCCTTCACTCCTCTTTGTTCATAAGTGAAAATCATGTGTTGTCAAATATTAAAAAAAAAAATACATACAGAAATTTGTTTTCTTAGTTGTTTGATCGCATGAAATTGTTCTTATAAGTTCATGTTTTTCTTATCACTAGTTCTTGGAACGTGCGTTGTCCTTTATCAAATTATAAATACTTATCAAACTTGTGCAAAGGATCTTTATTTTTTAGCATAAATAAATTTTATCATAAAAATATATACTGTCAAAAAAATAAAACAACAATAATCTCAATGACATATTCTGCTTACTATAACAAAAAAGCTCCTACAAAATTTTAGCCAAACAAATGACTCTGTATGTGGCTTTTTATCGTCAAAATTTAATGATACGACAAGATTTTCTTGAGAATGTCTGCTTGATGAGCCAACACTAATTTGGCAGAACAACAACGACCGGTAATGAAAATACCAATATATCAACATATAAGTATAGAAGAAAGAATGTTCATTCATGAGTAAAGCTAGGGGTCATGAATTTATAGGGGGGAAAAAAGGATCATTAGTGATGAATTTTGGATTAGTGTTCACCAGACATATTAACTGTTTGGGATATGAAAGATCAAATGTTCATGCCTAAATTTAATGTTTATTATACAAATTGTATTAATTATTAAAACACAACTGTTACAGTGATGAGGGAGAGGAAATATTGCATGATTAACATTTGAAAGCTGATGAGGCTTTTCAATTCTTCACGTAATGCACAAGCAATTAACTAATAGTTTAATTTTTAGAGGATGTAAGGAAAATTTTATTTATTTTTTTAATGATATTATTGTGGTAACTTAACTTTGTAAGGGTATTTTGGTATTTCAACTTTTAACTTTTTTTGTTCCCACTTTTAGTAATATACTAGTTTAGTTTACGTGCATTGTACGTTTGCATCACGTCAAATCATTAATCGCAATAACATATATACTAAAAGGTGTTGACACCCAATTTTTATCCTCCACGGTGTCAAATTAATCATCGAGTTATATTTTTGTTTTAACGATTTTTGAACCATTATTTTCAAAATAAATAAATAAATAAATAAATTAAAATTATCCGGGCGCGTGTACCTCACGCGCCCCCAAATTCCCCTTATCCCCGTACCCTCTCTCCTTCTCCTCCATTCTTCCCCTTCAGCCCGTAAAACCAGAAAATCTTAAACCCCAAGCTGCGCCATTCCCCTCCCCTGGCCTTCTTCTTCTTCATTTTCTTCTTCTTCTTCAATCGTTGACCC
>JAOTQR010000100.1:4184791-4208157 GCA_025774065.1 Solanum ossicruentum | reverse complement strand
TATGTTATGTTTGATACTTTATTAGGCGGCAGGATCGCAGCGGAGGCCTTGTCGGCCCGCGTTGATATGTATATATGTGTGTTGTCTTTGTATTCTGGGTGATGCTGCAGGTGTGGATAGTCAGTAAAACAGGGGAAACTCTGCCGGAATTTCGGTAGAATACGTATACTTACGGATGAGGCTTGTGTTTGAACGTTGGTCTAGGTGTCTAAATGACACCAGTCATAGCCCCGGGGTTGGGTCGTGACATTAAATCTCTTACCCAAATCCTATCTACTTTATAAGTTAGTTTGTAAAATTCATTACATATATTTATGAAACTAATTTGGACTTTATCTATTTGATATATGTTATGAGTTTCGTCCATTTGCATTGCTGCAATTGGCTTTTTTTAAGATTTTTATTAGATTAGGTGGTATTATCTTCTTGTTATTATGCATCCGGTACATCTCATGTTTACTAATGCTAGAGTCCTATCTCTAAGTCTCCTATCTTGAGTCTCGCTAGTATTTTTACAATGGTAAATTTTTTTATCTTCATTACATATTAAAGATTCGCAAGTCTCTATATTCATTAACTCTGTCTCTTGTGTAGGTTCTGGCTTCCAGTCTTCGTCCACTTTTTCCTTTCCGTTTTTTAGGGCTCTTATCCTTTATTCTAGCTAATATACTCTAGTTTCTAATGTCATTATTCGTAAATCCATGGTCTAATTTTTTTCTTCTTTGTATTCTTCTTCTTTTATTATCTTGATTTTTAGCATGTCTTCTATACATGAGATGCATCCCTCCATATAACATAATTTATATTTTGTTCCTTTTTCTCTATTTGGGTACCATTTACATATAGTACATTGATTACTATCTATCCCTTTGTTCCTTTCAAATTAATGATTACACTCTTGCAAAATATTTATCATTGTGTTTGCTTATATTTCTTCTAAATCTAGGTTCTCCATTCCTAGTCCTATTTCGTTTATTAGTTCTTTTTGTTCTGAGTCGAAAGAGTCTAACAATGGTCTCTCAGTCGGTTCTATACTAACAACAGAATATGTACTTTCACTATCTGACATATATTCATCTACGTTTATTAACGTTTCTTGAAAATCTTCTATGTTGTGGATTTCTAGTCTGATTATTATTTCTCTTTGGACATACATTTGCCAAATGCTTTATGCTACCACAAGTAAAACATTCTAATTTATTTCTATAGTTTCTATCGGTTCTATATTTTGTAACGTGTATATTTCTGTCTAGATATGATTTTCTAGCAGATGACTTTCTTACATAGTATTTTCTTCTATTTCTTTTATAACGTCATTTTCGATTTTGGTCTTTATTGTAGCTTTGAGTAGTATATATTATGTTTTTACAGAAACTTATTTCATTTTACTTTAATTGCTTTTGAATTTGTATATTTGTGCATTTTTCGATTAATATTTCCATTACATGTTACACCCTGTGTCCTATTGACCATCTAGCATTCGAATTCTGGATCACTCCTTATCTTTTATACCATCTTTCTTCTATTTCTCGATCAAAAGCTCCGGGTAATTTATTAAATAGCTTCTTCTCTAATTCTTTGTCAAATGAATTTTCACTAATTATACAATAATAGTAATAATCTTTTAGAAAAGTTTTTATATAGAATCAACTTGTAATACTTAACTGTTTTTGTTTTATTAGAGCATTTCTTTATAGTATAGTGGGTCTTCTCCTGTAATCAAACTATGTATCTTGTTAGTAAAATTATAAGAGTTAGCTCCCATATTTACTAGAGCCTGAAATTCTTGTGGGAAGAGACTTATAAGCTTCCCATAGCGCTTTCGCTGATTCTCCTAAAAAAACTCCATATATTTATACATTGTCTCTGCGTCTGTATCTTGATATGTTTTATACAATCTGTTACAATTATTCTTTTCAAGAGGTCTATGATTGTGTTCCACATTTGTGGGTCGTGCGCGACTATTCTTTGTTACCTCCTTCTTGCACTTAATTAGTTCTTCAATCAGAATTCTTTTTCCTACATGTTTTATGTTTTCTATTATTATTTGAGGATTTACTCTAAATACTCTTCTTCATGGTACATTTTCGATATTCGTATCTACTATATGTTGCTATGTCGTTCGCTGGAAAGGGCTAGAACTAGTAGATTCCATAGATTCTTTTTGACTTATAACCGAATACAATTCTTTTTCTTTATCGCTATCATATATTTTATTGACAATTTTGTCAAAGTCATCCAATTTTGTTTATATTTTTTTGTTGTTTTCTATAACTTAAGTTATCTGTTCTAAATTCATACTTTTTAAAGTATAATTCTATCTCTATTAAATTCATTGCTCCTAACTAACACCATTTGCATTTAAATGTTGTACTTGTATTCTCTTCATACTATCTTTTAGCCTTTCTCAAGGCTTCATCTACTCCAAATTCGTCTTCTATTCTATATTCATCATTTCTATGGTTGTGTCGATTTCGTCATCTAACTCCTTTTGCATAGTGTATTTATAGTCAATGAATCTTATAGATGTTTCTCCTTTCGTATTTGTATACATCAAATGTGATTCTGGTACCACTATTGTTTTCATGTTAAATTTTTCTAAATTCTATTCTAACCTTGAATATTCTTTTGGATTTAATTTTATTCGTTTTATTAGCTTTATCCCTTTATCTCCCATTACTTTAATTACATCATCTACCTTAGTCTTAAATTTTGTATCACTACTTAGGGTCACTTTTCCTATAAATCCTATATACACTAATAGATTATTACCCTTCTCCATTTCTTCATAACCTTTAGTCTGTATTTCACTTTTTATATTTTTTTTCGAATTCTTTCAAGTTTACTATGAAATCTGGGCTAATGTAGAATATTCCTCCATTGTTAGTCATATCTACCTCGGTTAATCCTATGATGGATTTCTTTAGATCAGACCATCAATCATTACATAATGCAATTAATACTTTAGTTCCTAAGTTTTTTCTAGTTAGTTCTTTTAATCCAATTACAATTAATTCCATGTGCATGAGAGTCATTCTAGTAGTTATTATCATTTTAAATGATTCTGGATTAGTTAGATGTATTATAGCTGTCTTATTTCCATGACTGACAATAACTTTTTTTTTGATAATGTCTATATAGTTGAGTATTTCTTGAGAAGTATTTTGTATTGTATAATGTCTTAGGATTTAATAATATTAATTAGTTTTATTGAAAAATTCTTAAGTCCCTGTCTATATCAATTATCTGATTTAATTTTTGGTTTTGGCCTTCTTGTCTACCTAGTGACAAGATTCTTATTATAAGGTTATTTCCTATTCTATTGTCTGAAAAATTTACTTTTAATCTTTCATTAGTTGTTCTTGTTTTACCTGAAAAAAGGTCCATAGTTAAGGTTTCTTCATACTAGATCATATATGAACTCAATCCACTATGATACTCTTGCGGTATATTCATACTCAATATCATATTTAATTATGTTATTTTTAATAAATAAATAAGAAACAAATAAAAAATTTATTAAACTCTAAATTATTAGAACATATATTCGTTGTGATACTCAATTAGTATATTTATACTATATCGGTATCTTATAGGACTAGAAAATTATTAAAGTTAAAAAATTATTTATTAAACTCTAAATTAGTACAAAATATATTCTTGTGATACTCCGTCGTTAACACCATATCAATTTTTATAGGACTGAGTTTAATCCTTTGTAATACTTTGTTGGTATATATATACCCTAGTGGTATATTATACAAGGTGGGTGTTGATGTCAGCGCAAAAATTTTTATATTATGGGGTCAAATTTTAATAGTATAGGAGTATAAAATGTAAAGGGCTTCATAGATGTAAATAGTTTGCTTTAATGGGGGACAAACTTAGTTTTTCCTAATTTTTTTAGTAAACTTTATATATATATTTATAAGCAATTAGGTGAGGAGCGTGCTGAACTTTCGATTTTCCTGGCTGCTTTATTTGTCTGTTTCTTCTCCTTTATTACGTGGGGCCAATAAAAAATATTTCGCAAACTTTTTAATTTAATCTTTTCAAGACAGTTGCGTATTGACATGTCTGCTTCAATCACTTCATAATATTTTTTTAGCTGCTTCAATTATAATTTTATAATAATTTTTGAATTTATATAAAAAATCTATCAATGACACATAAATCAACACTAAAAAATAATTTATATTGGCTGCTTGTTTGAGCAGCTTCTGGTAGGCCAATAAAAAATAATATGTGAACTTTTTAATTTAATTTTTTCAAGGTAACTACGTATTGACATGTCTGTCTTAACGATTTCATAATATTTCTTTTGCTGCTTCAATTATAATTTCACATCATCTTCTAAATATATATAAGAAAATCTATTAATGTTATATAAATTGAAATAAAAAAATAATTTATATTTGGGCCCTGTGTTAGCATGGGCTTTATAATATATATGTCAAATTTCCTTGGACCTCGTTAAAACCACAGATACCTCCTCTCTACTTGTGATCGAATGATGTCTCGAGAGAGAGTCAAACGTGCGACACTGCCTCCAGCTCAAGAGGTGTCCAAGCCTTCTCTCTCTGTCTTTTTTTTTTTTTTGCCTCTAAATCTGAATTAACCCTTTAGTATAAAATCCATGGAAAATTCTCTTGTATAGGGATGTCAGATTTACATATTTTATGATTTGCAGAATATTGAGAAGTTGGAAAAGGTTGTAAAACAGGGGAATTACTATGGAGCTCAACAGATGTTCAAGTCTATTAGTGCAAGGTACAATCTTTACAACCCCTCCTTTTTTTTTTTTTTTTTTTTTTTTTTTTTTTTATAATTTGGGAGCAAGGCTAAAAGGGTAATCTTGAATTCAGTTTTTGTATGTTTGATATGATTTCAGATATGTATCTGCTGAGAGGTACTCTGAAGCATTGGATATTCTCAAGTGTGGGGCTTGCTTACAGTTGGAGAATGGACAGGTTATGATTGGTTACACTCTTATGGAAATTTAAGCTGAAACAGCATTCATGTTTAATTGGAGGGATAGTTGATTGACCCCCCAGAGGTTAAGATGTTAATTGGAGGTCAATGTAGAAGTTTAGTTGGTAGTCGAGTGTTCCTGAGGGATAGGGTTGGTGGTCATACGTGAACCTTCTTTCTTACTAGTAGTATTAGAATTATTTTTGTATTTTTCTTGTTTTTGATTTTGGTTATGACCTGTATTTTTTGTGCTTCGGTTATTGCATTATTTTGTTGTCGTTATTGTTCTTTTCTTGGTATTTTGTGTACTGCTCTCCGTTGCGCATTGTTTCGTCATTGTTACCGTTTCATTTATGTATTTCCTTTTCTCAAATTGTTTGGATATGCTTTATTTTAAGCCGATGGTCTATCGGAACAGCCTCTCTTATCTGTACGAAATAGTGATAAGGTCTGCGTACACTCTACCCTCCCCAGACACCACGAGCCTCCCCAGACACCACTCGTGTGGGATTACACTGAGTAATGTTGTTGTTGTTGATAGTAGAAGAAAATATTAGAGTGATGGTTGAAAAGTTAGTCTGATACACGAAACATTATAGATTGAACACCTTAATATACTTGAATCTTGAAAATTATATAGAACAAAATCGTGCACATTTTTGGAATGTTCTGAAATTAAAAGAGTAAATATTAATTTTGATTTGAAGAGGGTCGATGGGTGTACATTTTTACATTTCCTAGACATATTCCCAATAGGAAGATTACTTATGCATATTACGGATAATTCAGCAGATAAACTTATCACTTGCAACAAAAGTCTACTTTGGAGGACTTCATGTCAAACTTATGTCCATGAAAAATTAAAGACTCGGCGGAGTTGGTGATATCTAAATACTATGTTGCTCGGACTCTTCAAAAGTGTCAGCGGATACGTGTCGGATTCGCCAAAAGTAGTGTATTTTCGGAGAAGCCGACACGGGTGCGGAATTGAAAGTGAAGAGTTCACGCAACTTAGTCCAAATATACCCGAAACTTGAAACTCAAAGTAATTTGAGATTATTCTTGTTGGGTGACTAAAAAGAACAAGATTTTACTTTTGTATTGATAAAAGACTATCTTCACAATTTGCAGGTTACCTGTGGGTCAGAGCTTGCTTTGTTGTTTGTTGAAACTTTAATGAAAGGAAAAGTTTCTTATAATGAAGAAACTCTTGGTTAGTCTGCTCTTATGTTTTCATGTTCTGGTAAATTTTCCTATTCAATACAATTATAATTTATCAAGTTTAGTTCATGAAAAGTTAGTCGTTTCTTTGTATTTGTTTTGTTCTGTTAGTTATCTTACTTTATCAGTACTTCAAATCACTCCAGGCCTTTCTAGTTCAGGTGTCTGTTTCTTGACTTAGTTTGCACTTACATACAGAATACTAATGTCTGTTTCTGTTCTCTCACCATCCAAGTTCGGTAACTTTGATGAGCAAAATAATCTTTCTTAGGTGATTCACTTTGCAAATCACCTTCAAATGGGAAGTCACTTATCGCCAAGAGATTACAGAAGTTAAAGAAAATTTGCCGACTGTCTTGCAGAATTGGATCTTTTCCATATCTTTTTATTTGTAAAACATAGAAGGATAAGTAAACCATCCAACACCTCCACCCAGACTCTTTTATGAATCTTCCAAATTGAATGTTGCAAAAGATTATACCCCATTTCCCAACTGGAAATCTTCCTTATAATAGCTTCCCAATTTATGAAGCTGTAGAAATGTGCTGGAAACTTCCTCCGCTGCTAAATATCTTCATCAGCTTTTTTGTCAGATTTAATTCCATCCTCCCTGCATATTGTGCACTAGTCTGAAGATCTTGTCTACTTCATAATCTTTTTCAAAATGCAGTGTTATAAGAACAAGGGATGGCCAGCATAGAATTATCAACTGTTCTTCCATGTCGTATATTATCATCTAGGACTCTTTCCCTCTTCAGGAATGTAGTCTCTTTGCCGGCAAGCTAACCTCTTCTCAACATCTACAGACAGATATCAAAGAACTGTGTCCTTATAAGTTGCATATAAGGAAGGAGTTCTAGTAATTGGTAATATCTTGCTTGCATCCCAAACTTATGCTATCCGTTCGACATTCTGAACCTCACAGACTAGAATAGTGTCACAATTTTAGATTCATTTGAAACTAGATACTTCTTAAAGCCACAAGATGAATCTATAACTAAGGCGGGTCAAATATTTTTCAGGGTCACAAAAGATAAAGGAATCATCAGCAGTATACAGCCCCTTTAATATCTCTGGCTTGGAGACCATGTAGATGCCCTCTTCCACAGCTCACTCAATCACTCTGCTAGTACCTTCCTTAAAGAAACTAAAAATTGTATCTGATAATGGTCAACTTGAATTAAATTATTAATCCCCTGGATTTTCCAAAAAAAAAAAAAAAACTCATGACTAGCCTTTAATGTGGTAATATATTAATTATCAAGATTTGTTGCTTTCTTGCTTCACGACAAACACTGTTAGAGGCAGGCAAATAAGGGATGTTCTTTTGACAACTAATGAAGCAGTTAATTCTGAATCTGGCAAAAAAAGCCTGGCATTTTAACTAAACTTGATATTGAGAAAACATATGCCCATGTTGTTATATGGAGGATAGACAAAATCAGGAGATCTTTTATTTGGAAAAGTAATAAGGAGAAAATAAGCTTCCATTTATTATTTGAAAAAATCTTATTCGAATTAAGAAGTCAAGGTGGGCTAGTATCAAAAACCTTAAGAACCAAAGTAAAGCTCTTAAGGTGATATGGCTGTGGAGATATTTTCAGGAATTCCAAACTCTCTGTAGTATTATCAAAACCAAATATAGAGAGCTGGATGGTTGGATTCTTAGAGAAGTTAGTACACCTTAAGGTGTAAGCCTAGAGAACTATTAGGTTCTACTGACCTTCCCTTAAAAGTCATTCTACTGTCAGAGGTTCACAGTGGACAGACAAGTGGATGGGTTCTGCCAGCTTACAAGATCTATTACCTGATTTATTTGCCCTAGCCCAACATTAACACAAGACAGTAGCTGAGATGTGGACTCATTAAGGATGGGATTTGATCCTCCAAAGCTATGTCACTTTGACTCTTCAAAAAATGTCAAGCATATTGAATCCTCCAAAATTAGTGCATTTTTGGAGGACCTGATGCCAGTGTGACAATATTTGTAGAGAGTCTTGCTCAGAAGACTTTTGAATGACAGGGGATTCCAAAGTTCACTGAATTTTACAAGTATCTGGAATCTTTTCGAGGGCTAGGAAGTGTAGTGGACTGTTTATGGTGAATGGACATAGCAAAGGTATTAACAAGGTGAGAGAGGCGTGCAAGATTTTAAATCAAACTGAGACACAGATCATTACCTGGCCATGAAAGCAGATTTGTAAAGTTAAAATGCTTCAAAAAGTTGCCTATTTCACTTGGCTTGTAGCTGATGAGGCTGCCCTAACTCGTGACGATCTATCAAAGAGGGGAATATTCCTATGTTCAAAATGTTATTACTGCGGAAGTGATGCTGAGAGAGGAAGTCATCTTTGCTGCGCTGCGTAGTCACTGACCAGTTGTGGAAGATTTTTGCCAATCTCAGAGAAATCTCATGGACAATGTCTAGTAAGATTGTTGACACTCTTTTTAGCCTGGAGGAAGCTGTAATTGGTGCAAGAAACAGAGGTAGATGGAGGATTATTCCCATATGTATTTGGTGGAGAGAATTTCCAGATGTTTGAAGATCAATGTGTAGCAATGTGTAGAAGATCAAGCTTAACTGTATATTGTTATTCTGTTTATGGTGTACACAGGCTTACTCTGAAAATACCGAAACAATCCTAGATGTTTTGAAAACTGCTTGGGAGTGCAGTCTCAGTTCAGTATTTTAATTTTCTCTTTTTTTTTTTTTTAAAAAAAATGTTTTTAAAGTACTTAGGAGGTACTGGATTTGATACAAATGTTAACAGTTCAAAAAATAAATTAATTAATGACTGCATTTTGATTTATCGAAAGATAATAAAAGAGTCGCTTCAAATGTGTAATATGTCATTAAAGTTTAGGGATCTATACTCGTTACTCTTTATATGAGTTCTTCAAATGACTAGGAAAGAGATACCATTTATATGAGTTCTTCAAATGACTAGGAAAGGGATACCAAATGTTCTGAAGTTTAGTTAGCATGAAATTAAATTCTGATGCGACTTCATATTGCTATATCATAAGGGGTAATGTCAGCTATGCTACTCTTCTTTTTCAAGTATTGATGGTTAATAATTAATTTTAGTTTTTTCTTGGTTATAATGCAATTCTCTTTAGACCATGTCAGGAAAATCTACGAGAAATTTCCTCGACCTTCTGTGCCACAAAATTTGGACCTCGCAGATGACGACGACGACGACATGCAAAAACTTTCAGAAGCCATTGCAGCTGCCAAAACCCGAGTAGAGTGCTGTTCTTCTTTCTTAAAAGCTTCTATCAAGTTAATACTCTCTCTCTCTCATTCTTCCATATGTTCTCTATGTTTCTTTCATTTGTAAATTCTTAAAAGACATATCATTTTGGTTGCTTGAATTATGTATTTGTTGAACCCATTATATTAATACACCCATGGATTTTCTATCAAGTTTGATTGTAATTTTTAAGGGAATTAGCTTGTAGTTAACGTGTATCATACTTATTGGATAACTCATAGAAGCAAAAATCAAAAGCTCAGCAAAATGTACCTAGATCTCCAAAGTAGAGCTTAACATTTTACACCATTGGTGGCATGATCTTCATTTATACCCTTCCATACTTTTCTTTAAAACTTAATCTGTCCAACCTATTTGGCTAGACCATTGATTGAGCAAAAGAAAGGGCCACCCACCCTTCTCTTCAAAACTTACTTGGTCTTTGTTTTGTATGGAAATCAGAGAAGTATCAATGTGTGCCCTAGAATTCAAACCTTCATTTTTGGAGTCCCTCTCAACACTTGACTGTCCATTCTGTAGTCATCTCTGGAGGATCCACACCACTGTGCAATCTTCCTGCAAGACGTCTTCAAGTACTCTTTTCACCTCTTTGTTACTGCACGTGAAACAGTAAAGATTACCTCATTTTGCGATATAATCTGGTAGCAATATCTGTCAAGGGTTAGTATAATCTGCGCCGTCGTCTCTTATAAGAGATCATGCACGATTATGAATTCACAGGGAGATCTTCTTCCCCCAATATGAATTTGAAAGCATTTAGAAATTCTTTTTCTGCATCGCCTATTTCAATCAAGCCCTCAGTGATTGTGCCTGACAAATGGAAAAGAAATTGCCAGCAACACTACTGAAGGTGGGGCCTAACAAGACAAGAAAAAAGTTGGACACCTCAATGGAAATACAAAATGCACTCTTTGCAAGCCACAAGTGCATCAAGATGCCAAGTATTGTCATGCCTGTGCTTATAATAAAGGAGTATGTTCAATGTGTGAAAGTGAAAATGAAGTTCTTGAGACCAAGTTGCACAAACAGAGTAATGTATGATGAGGACATGTTGACGATCTAATTTCGCTGTTACCTCAGTACTCTTATCCTAGAGAATAATTCCTACTTTCTGAATGTGATCAGATGCAATGAGAGGCAGTTAATTCTATATTCATGATTCTGTAAAATAGTTGAAGAACTGCACCCAATGAGGTGCTGTAAATTGGTGGTCTTTTGAAAACAGTTTAAGAAATAGTTCACAGGGAAAATTATCTTGGTTGTTTTATTAAGCAGCTACATCTTGTCCTCTTCTTTAAATGTTCTATGACCTCATTTTTGTTGATTAACATCTTTTGATGAGAAAATGCTGTTCTTTTATAGGTGGTCAGCAGAATTTGGTGCACTTAGGCATGGATCTCCAGAGCTCCATGAGATGCTGGCTGATTATATGTATTCTCAATCTCCTGAAGTGGTACGTTCTCCAGAAAGCTTGATGGTCTTTCATGCTTATTAAAAGAAATATGAAATGCCCGTTATGTGACTTAAGTGGTTATTTCTTCATTTCTTTCTAGAAAGGAAAAATAGTTTATAAAATGACTAAGACAATTCAGGATATAAAGAACTGGCAACAAAGTGAATGATAATCTTGTTTAGAGTTTAGAGTCCAAATGTTGCTAATGAAAGCCTTTTTCTCCTTGCTCATACTAATATGCTAATGTAACTACAACTTGAAAGAGGCTAAAGCATAGGATCATATTTATCCATTCGTCTAAGGGTTCCATTTACTTGACCTGCTTGTAGTAGCTGTTAAATATTTGCATATTATGACTGTCATATCTTTACCAGCAGTGGTCTTAATGTTTCCTGAGTACTTTGCTATCTGAAATTTGAAGAAGGTAGTGACTTCTAGTTGCTGACAATTAACGAAATTGGATTCTGAGGCCAATCATTGGAAATGTAGTAGACCTTATATTCTTCTTACTTTTCAGGACATGGTTAAAGTATCTTTTCATTTTGTCAGAGGAAGGAATCTCAAGAAATTTGCTTCTACTATCATAAATTTCATGGGCAAAGTAAGCATTCCTGTGATTCTTTTACTATCTTGATATCATGAGCAAATAGTACTAGGTGCAAAAGCTGGAGCTTTTTATTCCATTTTACGTTTTGTTGCTTTTGCGAGGCAACAATTTCATGAAGGTTTTTGTGACTATTGACTAAATGATGCTCTATTATGGGTTTGAAATATAATATAATTCGTAACATTTAACCTGCAGTGCTATCCAGGAGAGGATGATTTGGCTATTGCCCGAGCAATTTTGATGTAAGCATATTTGTGATATGAATAAGTATCTTACATAAAATTACTGCACTGCTCAGCTTATCCCGTTTGCGTCGGTCCATATTAGGAAAGTTGTTTAATAAATTATTTTACTCTTTACAGTTACTCCAAGGTCGATACATATTTGCAATTTTCTGAGCATTTGCTCAATTGTAGCTCTGCATATTATTTCCCCTTTCATTGTAATATTCAGTCTTTGTGCATATTTGGCAACCAGATTAATGACTTTTGTTTTGTCCCAGTATATGAACATAAGTTGGCTCCCAGAATGCTAGCTATGTGGAACATGACGATGAGGCATCTTAGAAAATACTTTTTGGATACAAATTTATCTAAATTGAAACATTCTTCTTATGCATATACATATCAAATTGTTAATGAGTGTAAAATGCCTCGCTGTGAGCCATAAACTAGAATAGATGTCTTATGTTCCAATCAAGAGTCTTTTTAATGCTTTTTTTAGTTTTTAGCTTGTAGGTCAAGCATATAGTTTCATTTTGTCATTCTGCTTGGCAGGTACTTGTCTCTGGGAAATCTAAGAGATGCTAACAAGCTCATGGATGAGGTGGAAAAGGAAATGCAGTCGAAGCATCTTGACTTTCCTCAGTCAGAACTAATGCAGTTTGTCAACTACCTTCTGCTGACGTAAGTCTCAGTATGTTTTTTGAATACTTTACTTTGGATTTGTTCAAAGGTATTTATTTTTTCATTTTATATGCTGCCGCTGAAGCTTCTTTCTCATTTTGATTCACTCTAACAGTCCATTTTTATTAAGGTGTCTATTTTTCAAGAATATTACAAATATCCCTCCTGTACCCTCCCTTCTATCTTTCAGATCTTGCAAAATTGGTGCCTTCTATACTGGCATTGAGGCCTTGTGATCATCCTCATGTCTTTTACTTCATTTAGGTCAAATGAATTGATGGTTACAAACTCAATTTGTAATTCAGGTTGCAGAGAGATGCTTTACCTCTCTTTAATATGTTGAGACAGAACTACAAGTCTAGTATAGATAGAGATCCTCTATTTAATGAGGTAAGCTCTTTGTAAATGCGAGTAATGTGTCTTCTTTCAATCTTTAGGATGAATGATTCTCTTTGTAGTTTTTCTTCTGTTATTTAATGATTCCATTCTCCATCCAGTTATACAGATGGTTTTTCCCTCCTAATTCACGTCTTTTACTATTCTATGGTTTAGTTGCTAGATGAAGTTGCAAAGAATTTCTATGGCATACAACGTAAGAGTCCTCTTCAAGGCATGTTTGGTGATATCTTCAAGGTAATATAATATTATCAAGGTTTAGCAATTTAAGAATTTTATCGACAGTAACATTGTTCTCTTTTAATTGTACAACATTACCCACCCTCTAGGGGCACTTGCAAATTATAAAAACATATATGAATAACCTCCCTGAAGTTGTAGAGAAAAATGAAACAACTGTTCTTTCAGTAATAAGAAGCATGTTTTACTTGCCGCTATGAACATCAAGATCTATCTCTCCATGCAAGAACCACTTATCCTTTGATGAATCAGACTTCCGCGTTCAATATGAGTAACTGTCTTTTGTCTACCTTGTATCTTTGATGTAATCAAGAGATTCGGGCTCGAGTAGATGACTGCCTTCGTAGGCTGAAGTGTGCGTATTATTTGTATGTTTGTAATAGATGGTTAGACAGGTTATGTGATCTATCTATATATATTGAATTAGGTCTCAACGAGTGAATCATTTTTTTACTACCAATCACAAGTTTCATGTTCGATGTAGTATTCATATGGGAAATTATGATCAAATGGTTTTTTTTATCAACCACCTTCTACTTTAGAGGCACAAAAATTCTGTATCTTCCCCTGAATTAGCAAATTAGACAAGATTCCTTTGTCCAGAATAAGAAGTGCTGGGCCGATTTTCATAATTATACACACGACTGGTCTAACCACTAGCTATGACCTAGTGGGTTTCATTCTCACATATGCATTAGGCTTCGTTCTCACTGACCCAAAATCTAAAATCCAATTATTTAGTGAAGAAACAGAAAGCATTATTAACTACTCAATCTGGTTTGGCCTATTTGTTGTTGGTTATCACATTATTCAACTTCTTACCTTCCAGCTGATGCTCACTTAAACAAGCCTTATCGAGTTAGTTTCTGTCGGTTAAAGCGTTCTTGCCAGTAGTTAGGTAGAAAAACAAATTGTCTTACGACATCTCAAGGTAGCTATATGAGAACATACATCCCCCTAACCAATCCTAGCTCGCTCTTGTTTTTTAGTTATTGCATAATAACTTTTCTGGTTTTGCAGATGATGGGAGGCGAATAGAAAGTGAAATTCTTTCAACATGATCTCACACCAATCCAAGTTGTCCATGAAAGATCCCCTGCAATTAAAGGGATGTGCTTGCCATAATTATTTATGTTTGGTTTGGTTGTATGAACATATGTTGCAGAATGGGGTCGTGTTTGCTCAAGATTTCCTTCTTTTTGTTGCCAATATGTGACCCTCCTTGCAGATATTTCCATTTTGAAATCCAACTTTGTCCATGTCTGTTCTCTTACTTTTGGACAATAGATTGAACCTCTGATTTAGTTGTATTATTAGTCTCTGGTGTTCTTTAAGATTTACTCCTCCCTGTGTCCCATATTATATGGACACTTACCAGTTTACCCAATTCTTAACAAACCATCAATGCACTAGTGAACTTTATCATTTTACTCTTTAATTATATCAATGAACATTAAATTAAGTTAGAAAAAATTATTAATATACTAATTAATGGTGGGGATAAAATGTGAAAATATAATTAATTCTATTATAATTTAGTAAGTGTTTATATAATATTTATAGAAAATGCTCATATAATATGGGACGGAGGTAGTATAGATTAGCATGAGAAATTCCAACCTCCTGGTTGAAACATCTGTCAAATAAGAAAATGTGTCATTCTTTTTGAGATCAATTTACATAAATTGTCATCCATCTTTTCGAAGGAGTTAACAAATGTTATGATGATGGATACAAAGAGCTTCAAGTTGAATCGATACGATAAACAAAGCAGCAAACTAGAACGCCTTGTAGATTGTTCACGAATTATTAAAGCTAAAACAGAAGGCAATTTCAAAGACTTGACATTGTATTTTTAAAATTCGAAGTGTTTGTTTCCACATTCATTCATAGGCCCAATTGGATAAGACGGATATTCCATGCTCATTATGAGACAATCACTTATCTCTTTGAATTAAAAGAAAATAATGTAAATATCAACTCAAGCGTTCACTTATCAAATTTCATTGTGATTGTGGAAATCAGAGCTTTGTCCTTTGGTGTTCACTAATATACAAGTTGAGTTCATGCCATGCAATATCATGATGACTTGCTTTATATGTTTACTTTGAAACCACAAACGCCCAAAAATTTCGAGTCACGCAACGCTTTATTTGCTGTCCTACTCAACTAGCCTCATAAAATTACTTCATCTGTTTCAATAAGTTTGTCTCAATTTAACCCGAGACAGTTTATAAAATAGAAAACTTTTGAATCTTATAATTGTTAATTAAAGATTTTAGAAAAATTTTGAATTGCTATGTGAAATATTGAAATTAAAAAGAATAGTCAAATTAGAAAATGAATGTTCCAGAACAAAAAGAAAAGAAACAAATTGAACTTGAAAGGAAGAAAAACATCTCTGTCGAGCCCACAAGTTATCTTTCCACACGGAGGATAACTCAAAATTTTCACTTCCCATGCTCTCTTTAAACCAACGGAAAAAGTTGAAATTTTCTCCCACCTTCTCTGGCATTTTCATTTCTGCTGCAACCCGTAATATGAGATATTTTTCTAGAACAGATTGTAATTATGAAGGTAAATAGAATAACCAACAAGAAGTTACAAAAAGCAGCATGAACTTTTGGATATCATTATGATATGTTTGCATCCTTTAGAGACGGGCTAACCACCACACCTGTTGAAGCTCGCATACAATGCGTTGCTAGTGCAGCAATACATGCACCATCTGTTTTTAGATGTGGTTGTACTAGCTCCCAAATCTTTTTCTTCGCAACCTACATAGAGTTGAAGAGCGATGTCAGAGAAGCTTTTCATAACAAGTGCTACTAACATAACCTATCAGACAAGCTACATTGATCTTTCCCGACAACATCACCCTATTGTTAACTACTGAATGATGTGCACATTCTGAATGCTTCTCCTGGAAATCAACAGATATCCATCTCAGCTGTAAACATTATTCTGTCCAATTTCAGATTCAGGAAATCACAGATCTTTACTAATTCTTCAATGAACAAAAGGGGTTCCGCCCCAATAATTCAAGAGGTAACAGTTGTATGTAAAGTCAGTATTCAAGAGGTTGCTATGGGTTTCCTGAAATGTCTTACAGATGCTTATCCACAGTTTCTAAATCTTTTTCTTTTTTTCCATTCTTTCAAAAGGATGTACGAACTGTGGATGAGCATCTGAAGACAGATTGCACGAAACTGCATGATAGATCCATATTTTATGATTCTGCAAATAGAGTTTTGGAAAGGAGTATGTCTAGTCATAGATGGAATAACAGGAGTAGAGATCCTTCAATTTCATTATCCTTCTATGTGATGATTTATCACTGCTTCTCATCTTTGATGTTCCTTTTCACCCAAAATAAGTTCACACATTCCTCGCCGAGAACATAAACAGGGCAATGCACGACTAAGATGTCTATTCACACGAGGATCTCTTTAGAAATGTGGATAGTTAATAGTATGTTGAAAACTTCCCTGAACGATGGGGTAGACCAAATTAATGAATGCAAGACGTGTTTTGCGTGCAAATTTATCACTAATCCATGTTATATAGTTAAGTGATATGTACTCTCATTTAACTTTCACCTGCTAAGGTTGAATTGCACGATCTGATGTAAACACCGAGTGGCTAAGTATCTATTACCTAATCTTATTTTGTATCTAAGCAATTTATAATATTCCATATTATTTACAAATTTCACCAGGCAAATGAATGGATAGAGTTCGGTAAAACATGATGATGGGCTTTTAACTTCTGTGCAGTAACTACTCAAAAACAGCTCTAACATTTTTGTGTTCTCTTTATTTCTTCAATATATATATTGCTTCTCAGAAATAGAGAAGTTTTCATACAAAATAGGTTATTTTAATTTTTTTTTTTTAAAAAAAATCAAATTTTCTGCTTGAGAAATCTATTACTCCTAAATTTAAAACATAAAGAGGTAATATGGCAGGGAAGGATGGGCAATAAACCTAATATTTCTCTTTTGTCTTCCCAAGTTTCAAGAATGTACTCCCTCCGTCCCAAATTAATTAAAAAGGTTTTTTTTATTGTTCAAAATGTTTGAATTGTTCAAAGTTCAAGGTAAATATTTGAAACTTTTTCCATATTTGCCCTTTCATTTATTAAACTTTTATATTTTCTAAGAGATAAATTATACTACATATTTATGATTTTATAAAGGACAATAGAAAAAGTATGGTGTAAATTGTCTTTAAATATTTTTCTTAATATGTGTGCATTACCTCACTAATTCAATTAAAACGGGATAGAGGGAGTATTAAATATCTATAGTTTAACATAAAGTAGGAGAAACAAGGAGCATATCCCCCCCCCAAAAAAATATTTTAATACAAGGATAAAATACCACTTGGCTAATAGTCCTTTCCCGATGGTCCGGAAACCCTAACAAGTGAGGTAGTATAACTTCTGTGAATAGAAAGATCTCTTTTTTTCCCGGGCTGTACTAGGAAAGATGATCTTAAAAAGGTAGGGCAGTACACGCCTGTAGACAGAGTCATTCTTCAAAAACTGATCTCAATTGCATGTAACCTTAACTACTTAGCATAGGCAAAGACTTAACCTGGATAGCAGTCATATTTCCTTATAGTCCAATGAGCAAAAATAGAGGAAAGGACAAAATCATTTCTCTTTTTTCCCAACTCAACTACCCTCACACTTACTATAGCATAAACTAGTTGCTTCAAGTTAAAGAAAGAACACACAGAAGCCCCTTGGCTTTTTAGGCTAGTGCTTTGCCTCTTATAGGCAATCAAACTTTACAGAATGGAGATGTTACCTGGTTGGGTGTTGCCACATCAGGTAGATTATCCTTTTCATCAGCAGAACCAAACCATATCCTTTCCCCAGGTACTGCGCCTTCAGGTGGTTCAAGAAGTTCCACGTTCTCATGAGATGCATCAGACGCTGCCATCAGCATTCCATTTGATTTAACACCACGCATGTTCCTTGGCTTTAAATTTGCAAGGACAATCACACTCCTTTCCTGCATTTTGCAGCATGAATCAACTGCTTTCTTCAACTTATAAATGTGAAAATCTTAAACTTGTCACTGTTGATGGACTTTAGATGCTGAAGCGTGTAAGAGGCAGAGCCACCATATGTATGCACAATAATCAAGTTTCGTTACCTCTTATGATATGCCAAAAACTAGCATATTATTAATTACAGAAAAAGAAAGAAACAAACTAAATAATGAATGAGTTGTCCTGAGATAAAACTAACATATAAAGGTCTACTTTTCAGTTTGACTAGGATTGGAGCATATTTCTAGAAACTTCACTTTTTTTTTTGCTGAAGATCCAAACTCCAATCCTAGAAACTTCACATTTTTTTTTTTGCTGAAGTAAGTGAGATTTCATCAAGGCATCCAGTAGATGCAAAGATACAAGAGGAGGGGGGAAGGGGGGGGGGAGGGGATCTGTCAGCTCAGTAAGAGAGGAAAAAACTTATAGAGCCAAGGAGTTGACAAAATCCAGGTAACGATCTAAGTTATTTACAGGGGAAAAGTTAGCCCAGCTAAAAAGGTTAACCAAACAACTAGCCTTAAGCTTACAAATTGGAGTTCAAACTACATCGAAAAAATCTCATGTTTCTTTTATTCTAAACAACCCAAAAAGTACAAGCTGGGGTCATGATCCAGATTTTTCCCGATGAATTTTCCAACTTCCATAGAGCTCCAACTAGTGTAGACATCTATGATATTGAAGGGAATAGACCAACTTATACAAAAAGTACTAGGAAAATGTTCCAAAAGTGTGCTGCAAAAGGGCAGTGAAGCATAAGGTAGTTGCTGCTTTCTGAAAGTTGACTGACACATGTAACACCAATTGACCAGTGGAAATCTTCTTCATAAAATTGTCTCGAGTAAGGCATGCTTCTTTTAAGGCTGTTCTATTGGACTGTTGAAGTCCCATTTAACTTATCACTGCTCTGAATATTAATGTTCCATTCTCTAAGCTTTTGAGCAGATTCAATAACTCTTCAAATTCCCAATCTTACAAGTTTCTTCTTAGATTCAGATTCCAAGAGTTGCCATCCCTGTACTGAGCAATACAATATTTAGGATGTCTGGCAATGTCTAATTATTTGGAAAGGCTTCTTTCAAAGTGGATTCACCTGTCCATTTGTCTAGCAAGAATCTGATATGGTTCCCATTCCCTACCTCAAAGTGAGTTTGTTTGAAAAATCATCCCACAAGGTATTCTTGGCCTTCCATAATCCAGTTCTGTAGGGAAGTGTGGATTGTTTGTACATCATTGGGTGTTCCTGCCATGCTTAGCCACAATTATGATTACCTTTTTCCACAGACCAACATCCTCCTCCATAATGAACCTCCAATGCCACTTCATAAGCATACACTTGCTATGAATAGCAAAGATCTTTGATACCAAGGCCACCAAGATGTTTGAGAATAGTGACTTTTGGCCACTTCACAAGATGTAATTTGTGAGATCCACTGTTGCCTTCCCATAAAAAGTCTCTCCTGATTTTATTTAGACGCTTCAAGACTTTGTCGAGGATTGGGAAGAGAGACATGAAATATGTTGGGACACTATGCAAAACACTGTTTATTCGAGTCAATCTTCCTCCTAGAGAAAGGTACAGCTTTTTCCATGTAGCTTGTCTTTTCTCAATAACCCCATTCTATATTTCAGTTGGTCTGTGTTTGGCCCCAAAAGGTAGTCCCAAATTAGTTGTTGGGATTTGGGAAATTGCCAATAGTGCACCTCATAATATTAGCCAGCTCCACCAAATTTGGCACTGCATTAACAGGATAAATAACACTCTTTGCATGTTGGTATGAAGGCCTGACTATGCTTCACAAATCATGAGGGTGAGGTCAAGGTAGAGAACTTGTGATTGTTCAGCTCCACAAGAAATAAGTGTGTCATCTACAAATAATAGCTGTGGGACACATGAGGCTCACTGTTGGTTCCAACAAAGAAACACTCCAGCCACCGTCTCCGTTTGGCTTTATCAAGCATGCAACTAAGACCCTCCATAGCAAGGATGAAGAGAAATGGAGAGAGAGAATCCCCTTGTCTGATCCCTCTCATGGGAGAAAAGAATCCCACTAGACCATTATTCATAAGGATGGAATATTTCACAGTAGACATGCTGTATGATATCCATATTTCCCCGAACCCCATCTTTCTGAGAATTGAGATTAGGAATGCCCAGTTTATTTTTTCAAAAGCTTTTTCTACATCAAGTCATATAAAGGTTGTTGGATGTCAACTATTTATTTTATTTTTTTGCTAAAAAGGCAAATTATATTGTAGAGAGTGAACTTACTCATTTGAGTTCAAGAGAGTAGGCAGTATTTCTTGAAAGCACAAAGTGCAAATAAGCATAATATCAATATGCAGTAGGTTTGATGTTGACACAGTCTCTTTTCTTCAGGAAGATCATAATTCCCAAAAATACTACCACAAAAACAATAGCCCTGTGCTTTCCCAATCAACACTAGAAATGAAGAAATCTTGCCTGAATATATCGTAACTCTCTCGACGACCGAATCTTTTAAAGAGAGATTCTAACTTGACTTAACCCTCATCAACTCTTCACAAATCTTCGCCTATTCTCCACCCCAAAGAGAGGAGAAAACCAATTCCCGATGTACTGCGCTATGCAAAGGATGCTTTGACAAACAATGGTAAAATAACAATTTTACTTATTTCCTCCCCCATTGGCATGATTTCGAAATCTGTGAAATGAAAAGCCATTGTCGTTGTTTGTCAAAATTCGTTCATTAGTGTAATGAGCAACTTGTTTGCCCTCTATTTAGCAAATCCGTTAATGATCTGAAGAGCGGCAGAATTTCATTTCCGTATTTCACTCGATGTTTTCCCATCAATCTTCCAAAATCCGGGAGACCTCAGTCATCATCCAAATATTAAAGAGGTTTTGGTTGATTTGCATCTGGAAAAAAAAGGTAGTCAGTTGTAATGTCCTTAAATCTTTTATGGTGCCGCACTTGGGACATCAACTGATTTGCTGAATACGAGGGCAAACAAGTTGCTCATAATCCTAATGACGAATTTGGCACCCAACGAGAATGGCTTTTCAAAATCACGCCAACGCGTGAGGAAATAAGTCAAATTGCTGATTTATCACTAGTTGGCAGAGCACCCTTGGCCCCACGCACTACATCAGAAAATTGTTTTCTCCATTCTTTGGGGTTAAGAGTAGGCCCAGGTTTGCAAAGAGTTGATGAGGGATGGTCAAGTTAGAATATCTTTTTAAAAGATTCGATCGTCGAGAGAGTTACCATATATTCGAACAAGAATTCTTCATTTCTAGGGTTGATTGGGAAAGGCACGTGGCTATTATTATTGTGGAAGCATTTCTGGGAATTATGATCTTCCTGAAGAAAAGAGACCTTGTCAACATCAACCTATTGCCTATGGTCATTTACATGTTTAGATGACATGTTAGATTAACCACTTGCCTATAATCTTGGCAGAAATATTTCGATCGCTATTCCTTAGATCTAGAGGATATGACAACTTCAAGGGCAGAAACTTGTTTGCTCTGGATTTGGGTGTTGGAGCACTTCTATTGAATGTAGGCGGACAATGGCATTGAAAAGAACTTAAGAATCAAAATTAGAAGTCATGACATGAAATTGGGCATGTGGGATGCCCCAAACGATGAAGAAGAGTGGCGCCTTTCCTTGACCCACCTCACAGGGAATCGTATTTAGGGGAGACTATCATGGATCCATGGCCGAGTTCTGCTAAGAACCAACCGCAGCTACTTCATTGAGCTAATTAGGATGGAAGGCTTCTAGCCCTATGCACCTTTAAGAGTCTTCCAACAATTTAGGATAACCTAAGGTGTTCCTCTATAGTCAAACATGGCACTAGTAGAGGCCAATTATGAGAAAAGAATCTCAATCGAAAGGATCGTTCTTGGTACGAGGATGGTATGATATTCATGACTTAGGCATGGGGCTGAGTGATGGTATACCCTTGAATATTATAGTTGATTTATGATGGGAGGAATTCTCGCAAGGCCTAGCTATGCTGAAATCTTGGATTCCACCAATACTCGAAGAACAAATCAGATAAATGGAATTATTGAACCTCATGCCCATCACTAATTCTAGTTAGTTTCTCCACCTGAAGCAATAGCATGGACTAGTATAAGATACTAATAATCTCATTTTTATGGGAGCATTCTTGAATGATAATATCTATATCTATATCTATATCTATATATATATATATATATATATAGAGAGAGAGAGAGAGAGAGAGAGAGAGATAGATAGAGAGAGAGAGAGAGAGAGCTTTTGTGAAATCAAAAGATTATTGTACATGCTATAAACATGGTCTTCATTTAAAAGTTAGGTAAAAGCTATTATCTCGACAATCCTTATTATGAGGTCAAACTTTAAATTGTAGAGATTGAATTGCACTACCGAACTAAAACAAAAATTATAGTAATTCTTAATGGCGTGAGGAAAATAGTTGTTAAGTTCTTAATATTCTTGTGGAAAATATTATGCCAATAAAGACACAAACTAATGTGATTACTTTTTATTTTGAACTACTGTTGCTAAATCTCTGCAATTTTCACCAGGTATGTAAAAAAAGAGTAAAATAGTAAGTAGGCATTCACACATTTGGTTGAGATTTGAAAAGAAATAGTACTAGAAGTAGAAACAGGAAAAAAAATTATGTAGAAGATAGAGTTATGTTTGGACATGACATAGTTGGAGTTTTTTGAGTAAAAACATGAAGAACTCCTCAAAACCTATTTTTCAAATCTCAAATCTATAAAATATACCTTCTTTGTGAATTTTCCATTCTCTAAAAGTATTTGATAGTGCCTTCCTTGAGCCAGAGACGATTAGACTTCTGACTCCAAGAAATGCCCAGACCTTGGCAACTGTTGCAACTCAAGTTTGAGATCCATGGAATTTGCAATTTTTGATGGTGATAGAGATCTGGTTGCACCAGCTTGTTCAATCAGCCTCAACTCAACTAGGCTGTGCTCCTTTGTATATCAATTTTTTTCCATAGACTTCTTTGTTCCAAGTTGTAATATCATTCCTAAGGCATCTCACCTTTTGCATTAGAATTCACACATTCGATTCTCGAAATTTGACAAATTAATCTTGGTGCCCAGTCCTCAATTTTTGTTTCTTGAAGAAAAACTGATGAAATTAGGTCTTACGCCTAACTCATACCCCTAAAGTTAGCTCAAAGGGAGGAGGATTGCCTAAACCTTATAAGGAGACCACCCATCCCATT
>JAOTQR010000100.1:4173959-4184691 GCA_025774065.1 Solanum ossicruentum | reverse complement strand
CTCATACCCCTAAAGTTAGCTCAAAGGGAGGAGGATTGCCTAAACCTTATAAGGAGACCACCCATCCCATTAACCACTAATGTGGGACTTTGTGTCTCAACAAAAACTAAATCAATTTCCATTACTGAACAAAAGATTTCAGAGTTTCCATTTGACACTTTCATTCAGCCCCCTCATATTCCAGTTGGAGTATTTTTTTAGTTCATTCAGAAAAAGCTATGTGGTGCATGTACCTCAAATGTTTCTTTAGTACTAGGAAAAAAAGAGTAAAAACAGTACGTAGGTATTTGAACATGGTTTGGATGATATTTGAAAAATGTAGTATTTGAAGTATAAATTGAAATTTAGAAGATGGAGTTATGCTTGGACATGAAACAAAGTTAAAAGTATTTTGAGGAAAAGCTTGAAAAACTCCTAGACAGTGTTATCAAAGGTGAAAAGCACAAAAAGCTCATAGGTCCATCAGGGCTTTAAGCAAAAAGCAAAAATAAGTGTGGGCTTCAACGAAAAAGGCACAAAGGGAGAAACAAATACAAATATATATGTTTAGTTCATGGCTAATAACACTGATAAATATATGACCAAAGAAATTGAAAAAAAAATTATGATAAAGTGAAATATCAATTTAGTGAGGCTCACTGGCAAGAAAAGTTTGCCTTGGAACCTTGATGATGACACTAAAACGCACATAAAGCGAGGCGAAGCATCCAACACGTTTTGACCCTCGCTTCCGAGATTAAGCGCGCCTTTGACTACACTGCTCCTAGAACCTATTTTCAAATCTCAAATTCTATAAGGTATACATTCTATGTGAATTTTTCATTTTCTAAAAGTATTCAGCAGTGCAGTCTCCTTCGTTGAGCAATAGACATTTAGACTTCTGCCTCCAAGAAATATCTTCAAACTTTACAAGCTGCTGCAGCTTAAGTTTGAGATCCATGAATTTTGCAATTTTTTATGGTACTAGAGGTCTGGTTGCACCAGTTGTTCAATCAGCATTAACTTTCTCAAGGCTCTGCTCCTTTGTGTCTCAAACAACTTTTTCATTGGCTTCTTTGTTGTAATATCTTTTTTAAGGCATCTCAATTTTTTCATTGACTCCTTTGTTGTAATATCCTTTTTAAGGCATCTCAAGTTTTGCATTGACTTCTTTGTTGTAATATCCTTTTTAAGGCATCTCAATTTTTGCATCTGAATTCACATATTTGTTCCTCGAACATTGTTGAACTAATCTTGGTGACCTATCCTCAATGTTTATTTCTTGAAAAAAAACTAAATCAATTTTTCACTTTTAAAGATTTCAGAGTTCCTCTCTTGACACTTTCATTCAAAACACTCACATTCCAGTTGGTGGGTTTCTTTATGCATATTATGGCAAAATTAGCAGGACCTATTCCTTGGGCCCTCGGTAATTTCAACAAAACCCCCACGTAATCCTTATTAGGTCTATTCTGAACTAGGCTCACTTGATCATAAAAACTCATCCATCTTATTTGACAATCTTCTTATTCATCACTACTTCTATGGCCTTTGGGGTGGACAAGTAGTTTGAGCTTGGGACTTCTATGTTGGACGTCTCAAGTTCAAAACCCCTTGCCAGCAAAAGCAAGGGGCTTGGGTAGAGCTCATCGCATAGGACTTGCCTAGTGCGGATTATCTCTCCTGTGTGGTTGGCGAGCTATTGTGTAGGAGCAAGATTTTACCCTATGTGCACCCAAAGGGTAGCAGTTGCAGGTTTCCCTTGTCATAAAGAAAAAGGTACCACCATTGGGAAGGGGAAAGATGAATAGAACTTAGCTGGATCCAAGCTGAGATATAGGCAACCTTTCTTAATTAATTCTGAATCGATTCACTCATGTCGGAAGGAGCATCCTCACTTAGTGACTGATTCTCTTCATGCAAATCCGAATAAGTTATAAAGCACAAGCCATATGCAGGATATTTTCTACGCGTGCTTTTGGTAGGGGTTTCTAGAAGTATCTTATAAACTTTTTCTACTTAGCGCTACGCCCTTGCTTCTCACCCGTTATTTTGAAAAGATAGATTAGATCAAGAACCTAACATCTACAACAGGTTTGGGCTTGAATAACATTTATCAACAAACACCTTTCTTAACAAAGTCGCTTGTTTTCACTAATTGAAGATTTTAGCTACAAAAGGTCAACAATCTTATTATAGAATTCCACTTTTGTTTCTGATCTCAGAAACAACTTAAATTTCATGTCACTCACTTGCTTTAACTACTCATACTATGAATTTAGGAGCATAAACTCCATTCCTGTGGGCTTTGAAGTTTGAGGAACACCAGAAATAGTTGGAATTTCATGAAAGTGATATTTTGTTCTTTTAGTTGTGTAAGCCTTCCACTTCTCTCTTATGCATCATGTATATCATTTTTCTATTCGGCTCTTCCCTTGAATAGGTGAAATCAAAATGTGACATTTAACGACAAAATGTTAGGGAACTTTTATATTAGAATCACAAAATCTAAGAAATCAAGACAAGAATAAAGTTTCAACTCTGAATACAACATAGAGTCAAGCCTCGAATATAGGATTAGCTTTTTCCTAAATAGGGAAAGGAAACATTAGTAGGTCCATAGTTCACTTGAATCAAGAATGACATTGAAGAGATAATAGTCAGATGCAACCTAAAAGGAGACACCTAAAGAGTAATGTTGTCTAAGGGGATAGTTGAGTTAATGAGACATACGAGTAGCAACATGAAGATTTTAGGTACAAATGCCAGCTAAAACACCAGGGTCAATTTCGTTCTCGCACTTGTTATTCGAGTACCACAATACAAGAACTATCCTGACTCATGCTGGGAGAAATAATATAGCAAATGTGATACAATGAATAATAATATAAGGATTGTCAGTCATACGACAGTAAAAGGGATAGTTGTGTTGTGGGATCAACTACTTTAAAGGCATTTTTATCTTTAAAAATATTCTTATCCAGGTATTGTTAATAACCATGTTCATATCCTACATTCTATCTCATACATAATACATGAATTCTCACATAATAATTGAAAGTTTAGTATCGAGAATAGACAACAGGATCAGCAACAACAACATACCCAGTGAAATTCCACAAATGAGATTTGAGGAAGTTAGAGTTGACGCAGACCTTACCACTACCATGAGGTAGAGATGCTGTTTCTGAAACACATCAGAACTAGCATATATGCATTATAAGGACAGATAAAGAAAACACAGTATGAATCCAGATTAGAAACTAGTTGTATTAGAAAGCAGCAGCAGTACCTGAAGCTGGTCAAGAGGTACGTACTTAACCAGCCCACTACAGATGATTCTTGGTTCAGCCTCACCAACATCAACCTCTTCAACATAAAGTGAATCAGCCTCCTCATGTCTCCACGCTCTAAGAATTCTCCCAACCCTAATATCCAAACTATTTGCCGCATCCTTAATCTTCCTCAGCTTACTCTCCTCATCCTCCTCGGAAGAATCGTGCTCTTGTACACTCACATTTGATGGTGCCGTACAGTATAATTTTGTAACCTGATTGCCCCAATCACAAATTTTACGGCCATTGACACCATTTCTGAAAAGTATATTGTTTATTTTTGGGTGCTGAAGTGAGAATGATGAGGAAAAATAGTTCAGCCTCCCGCGTGAAGCAATAACAGCAGTAGATGATGAAACAACTGCAGGAATTGAATTTGTGCGGCAAGAAAGTAAGAGAGTGCCACTTCCCTTTAACCAATTAGCTGCCCCAATCCCCATTCCAGCCATCACTGGCTAATTGCTCTTCGAGCTCAAGTAACAGCGCGACTCACTCACTTGCTACTCAATTTTTTTTTTTTTTGGTTTCAGAGGGAAGCAGTGAAGAAGAGGGACTGTGCCTTTTGGGTTAGGATAAAAACCAGAGAAAATGTTCATATTAGTCCCTTAAGTTTTGGATCTACTCAAATTCAAACTCCATTTTGGGTTGACGCCTGCCTGCTGAAGGTTAAGGAAGTTGATAATCAAATGAATAAAAGAGTCGGTGACCAAAGTCCTGATTAACAGCAATCGTAATTATAATATAACTAAGTTTATACCTTATAATAATTCTGACTTCTCCACCGTGAAGCTATAGCATGGACCAGTATAATATACTAATGAGCCCATATATATATATATATATATATATATGTTGCTCCTCTAGTAAGGAGCGAGAGAATAAATTCTAACTGACAAAGGGTGGAAAACAAAATGTCTTTTCTAGTCCCCCCGACCTTCTCCTCTCCTAACAAACTCAATTTCTTTTTTAAACAAATTATACAATCTTCATTTAAAAGTTAGGTAAAAGCGTTCCTCTACGCATTGATTGAGTTCAATTGTATTCACAACGTGTCATTCGCAGTAGGGGTGTTCATCAATTGAGTCAAGATAGTTTTAAAATTTTAACCCACTACTAATTTGGTTCCTTAATGTCACGCCCAAAGTCCCATTAAGGCGGACTAGCACCTATTATCGACAAGGCTCGGAAAAATCAACCTGTGACCATGCACTTTCTATAAACATTATAAGGGGTTTCCACATTCAACACACTTTCAAGAAAGTAGACAGTAATAACAAGTCAAAAGAAAATACATATGACTAGGTCGTTAGAGCCACAATGTCTAAAGTACAAGAATGACCACACTTTATTTTACATAATCTACAAAGCCTCTAGATAAGGAACATTATCTAATAAGGGTCGGGACAGGCCCCCCTCATGACTAACTACTATAAAATACAAAAATATAAGCTCTAGACACACAAAACCCTGAAGCAAACTAGAGCTTAGTAACAACGACTGTATATCGTGTACTCCTACTGGAGAGATCTACTAGCTCCTATACCCGTAGCATGAAATGCAGGTCCCCCATAAGGGACGTCAGTACGAGATAATGCACTGGATATGTAAGGCAAGAAGTACTATACATGAAATAAGAATTCAAATGAAATTATGCATTGGTGTACGGATAAGAGACCACCTTTAATCATATTTTGGAATCATGTAATTTATGCCTTTTTGTTACTTTACCTTTCTTTTCTTTATAATCTATGCACAATATATAATACAAATGACCAATTGATTAATGGTAAATCAATATCGGGTTCGATCATGCTAGGCTTTTCTTTTACTTCTAGGATACCCCCCGTAATATGGGATCGACCACTGCTAAGTGATTCTTCCACCCCTAAGATACCACCCTTTGATAAACAACTTCACTTTATATTTTATTTACTTTGAGATGGTTCTTTTGGTGGTCATAATATTTGAGTTGTAGGACCATAGATATAACATGTGACATGTAAACAGTTATGCAAGACGATACCTCGATGAAAAGAGTAGGTTACACAACTAATGAAATGAGTAGGAGATGAAACAACACATAAAAGGGGAACTCATGTATCTTGGTCTCCAAAGTATGTATGCAGATTTACATGTTAAAGAGTGGAGACGTGACTATTAGTTATGTCAGAGGTTGTAAGTGCATCTATGTGCCAAGGAAGAAGCTATATTTCATGCCAAATAATACGAACTCGAGTAGCCTTACATACCTCGTTGTACCACCTCGTTATTATCTCAAAGTAATATCCTTTTACCCCAAGTATTATCTATAATAGATTAGGTGATAAAACTAGCATTAGTAGCTAATAAACACATCTTGGCAGTCCAATCTTACAAAGAATAACACTCGGGCAACAAGCTTGTAATTATCAACTCAAGAGTATTATTTCAACCTTTCCACTTCTAATTGTATTTTCTAATAACATTCTCATATACATGTCATATCTAACTTCTTTTAGTTTCATAAAAGGCTGACTACAACTCACAAAGTATAACACATAATAACTCTACACAACACACAAGTAGGCAACATAACATTACGTCCTTTTGTAACATTTCGATGTCAACAATCCCAAACATATTTCAACTTTAACCAAACTGTCCCCAACATATTTACACATAAAAGCAATCCTACAACATTCCAAAAACTAGGGTACCACTCATCGATAAGCATCTTTACTTTATCTTTGATTTACTTTTGAGATGGTTCTTTTGGTGGTAATAACATTTGAGCTGTAGGACCATAGATATAACATGTGACATGTAAAATAATCATGCAAGATAATACCACAATAAAAAGAGAAGGTTACACAACTAATGAGATGCGTAGGAGATGAAACAAACCATGAATTGTATTTAGCAAAAAAAAAAAAAAAAAAAGGGGAACTCATGTATCTTGGTACCCAAAGTATGTATGCAGATTCGATAATGGCTATATATGGGAACATATGAACATGTTAAAGAATGGAGACACGGTTATTAGTTATGTCAAAGGTTGTAAGTGCCTCTATGTGCTAAGGAAGAAGTTAGATTTCATGTCAAATAATACGAACTTGAGTAGCCTTACATACCTCGCTATACCACCTCATTATTTTCCCGAAGTAATCTCCTTTTCCCTCAAGTATTTATCTACAATAGATTAGGTGATTATTAGCTAATAAACACGTCTTGGCAGTCCAATCTTATAAAACATAACACTAGGGCAGCAAGCTTGTAATTATCAACCCAAGAGTATTCTTTCAACCTTTCCACTTCTAATTGTATTTTCTAATATGCATTCTCATATACATGTCATCTCCAGCTTGTTTTAGTCCTATAACAGGCTTATAACAACTCACAAAGTACAACACATAACAACTCTACACAACACAAAAGTAGGCAACATAACATTACGTCCTTTTGCTACATTTTGACGTCAACAATCCCAAACTTGTTCCAACTTCAACCAAACTGTCCCCAACATATTTACACATAAAACAATCCTAAAATAGTCCCAAAGCAGATAGAGAACGTGAGACAATAATTTCCAATTATCATCCTAAAAGTTCCTATTAAAAGCACAATTAAGATATCAAGAACTCATTTTTAAGAAAAACAAAAATGGTGCAGCAACCTTGTTACATCATTCCTGAACTAAATTTCATTAGACATATCAACCTCCCTTCATAATCAAGCCAACTAAGAAGAGAAAAATCTCTAAATAAATAAGAAAAATGAGCAAAAACTCTTGGAACACATGCTGTCCAATATTTCACACAAGCACAACCAGCTTACTTCTCTTGTTTTTCATGGAAAAATTGTACTAAATACATAGGTATTCTTACTTACCTTAACCTTGAAGGAGTAGCTCTACTCCAAGAACCTTAAATTTTGTTGTGGCTGCTTTGTAAATACAAGAGAGAGCAAGGAGAAAAACTTTGAAAAATCTGATTTTTGGTCTATGTTAAAATGACTTGAAGTTGCTGGTTTTTAACACCTTTTAAAGGGCCAATCTTGGCTGACTTTCTCTTGAGTTTTTTACCACATTTTATCAAGGTGGTGATGCACCTACTTGGCCCTTTCACTTGGGCCTTAATGAGTTTTAATTTGATGGGCTTTGGCTGCCTATTTTTCTTTTTTCTCTTCACTTAGTTTGGGCCTAAATCATCAAGTGGATTGTGAATGTTCTTGGCCCTTGTACTATTCATCTTGGGCTACAAATATTGTCCATTTATAATACTAAACCATGGGTTAAAATTACATCTTTAAGTTGGGCTTTAATCATTATCGAATTTGGATAGATTCAGTGTTGGGCCTCATCTCCGTCTACCTAGCCTATTTAAGCTAAACATGTAGGTGGCTCCCCTGCTAGCTTCCTAAGTCCTACAAGCACCTCACTTCCTTGACTTCGTTTAAGGCCAAGATCTCCTTAATTTGACTTAAAACTTACACACTCTTGCTCATCTTAAGCTTACAAAATAGCCTTCTAATATAAAATTCAAGTACTTTTAAAAATGGGTACTGATTTGACCAAGCCATATCATGTTCCAAATGCATAGCACAAGTACACGTAAGATGTGAGGTGTTATACTTAAATATTATATCAAACTTAAATATAAATAAATTTAATATAGCTAAACTTTTATTCTCCAGTTTGGCTTATTCATTTTGAGTTTATGTAACCAAAATAGTCACAACAAGCAATGTGAATATGTCATTAATAGCATAAAACAACACGATGAATACAAGGATGGTAAAAAGATAACCCAATGCACTAACCATCTTCCACTCACACAAAGTTTAAAAAAGGTTTACACCCAAATAGGTGAGATGTAGACAACCTACCCTAATGCAACCATTACTAGTTGCTTTCACGATTCAAACTCGTGGCCTATAGATCATATAAGCAACTTTATTATTGTTCCATGACTCCCTTTAATGAATACAAGAATGACATATTAAGTTATTGTTTATAGCTATTAACAAAGACGGCTGTAAAATTTGCGAGATTATAATAAAATTTTTGCATTGTTGTACTTTCAAAAGGGCAACATTTTGCACCACTAAAAAACATAAATTAGCGACAGATAAATTTTGTATCTACATAATAAATTTTGTTGCTAATCTATAAAGAGATGAGTTAGCAATCAATCATCACAAGATTATGTTATCTATGAGCAAATAAGTGATGAATTGGCAATCAAGTATCACAAGACTATATTAACTATGAGTAAACTAGAAACAAAGTTCATAACCAATCTCATTTTCCTTAGTGAGGGGAGTATAAGATTATTCATCATCCTTGCATTGAATCTTATCATGCCTTACAAACTCATTGTAAGTACTAATTTATGAAGGATTTGAAGTTGCATCCAAATTAAAAATATGATTATTTCTTTCATATATTTGGCATGGATTTCACTTTAGTCCCTTTTTTTGCTAGTTGATTCTATAGGTTGCTCCTCCACATTGCATTTAGCAAAGTCGAGTTCTTTCTCTCTGTTGTCCTCTTTCTCTAAAGAAGTTTTCACAATTTTCACCTTGGGATGTTTTAGCTATAAAGGTCACAATGGAATCAAATTTGATTGGCTCACTCGATCTTCATTTGCTTATCTAATTTTACATCCTCTTAGGACGTTCACAAATTGAATGAATGCAAGGTAAGAAAATTTTCTCAGCATTAAAGGTTTAGGAGTCTTGTATTTGCTCCCAGTGACTCTAGCACAGTTGATAACCATGTTATCTTCTTCAAATGGTTTGTGTATATTAGCCTATGTGAATCTACCACGAGTCAATGAATCGGGTCATTGACACAATCATTAAATAAAATATTTAATTTAGATGCAGAAAGTAGATATGTAAGGTAAAATGACACACAATGTTTACATAGAATCCTCCTTACTTAAGGGAAGAAAAAAATCATGAACTGTGATTTCTCCAGTAATTTCACTAATAACGAGACAAGTTTTAGATTACAAACTCTTGCAATACAGAAATTTCTTTATCCCTTCCTCTTTGTGACACCTCTATTATAAGATCAAAGCTATAACTTGTCTCATTACACCAACTAACTCTAGCTTATAGACTTCAACAACACATTAAGGCTAACTCTAAACACCAACTCAAATCTCAAAAATAAGAGAAGAAAATAAGCATCAACTCTACTACATTCACACATTAATTGATTCTAGTCAACACTCCTAGTCAACTCTACCCAAAAGAACACTAGACAAATGGTGAAAAGAAGCTTGATTAACATATAGATGATTCGACTAACTCACTCTAGTTAATCTGACATAAGCTAAAGACTTAGACAGGCAAAATGACCTACTATTATTTATAACTTAAGAGTAGATTTATAATATAAGAACTCAAGATATGAACTCAAGACCCAACTATAGACATTGCAAAATTGAATTAGGTCCCTATTAAGTATGAGCAATGTTCTTGTAAGGACCCGTAAGTTAGGGAGTTAGAAAGTGAAGAATAAGTGGAATTAAAATGTTTCAGATCAAATTATGAGCTTTATTTATGGCTTATGGTTGAAATCACGGGTCATAATAGGGCTCCTGGATGGGGTTAGCCTAGATGAAAAATTGACCAAGTGTAAGTGTAAGGACCCGAACTTGGTATGACCTTTATGGTACTTGGATTTTGGTTTTGGAAAGTTTTTAACCTAGGTGACGCTTTATGAGCACCTCCATAGGTTCTGTGGCTAACCATAGGCCATGTGGAGGGGCCTTGAGGTGACCCTTGGCCTTGTGTAACAAGTGTTGGCCTTAACTTGGAGTTTAAGACCAAGGCATGCACCACATGAATCCCAAATAGTTGTGTGGCACTTTATGGACCGTGTGGAGGCTTGTGTGAAGTAGCTTTGGACTTGAAAACCATATTTTGGCTAAGGCTTGGACCATATGAGCCTCTCACGGTCCATATACCTCTTCACGGTCCATATACCTCTTCACGGGCCGTGAGGCTCTTCGTATGAGCGTCAAAGTAAATATTTTTGAGTATGGAATCACCATCTTGAAACTTTGTCAATGGAGAACTTTTCTAAGTGAGGCATCACGAAAGGCCACACAGTCCATGTGACCTCTATACGGGCCGTGAGCCCTCCGCATGGATGTTGGAGTGCAAATTTTCTAAGTATGGAATTGTCACCTCGAACCTTTTCAGTGAAAATTTTTCTATGGGTAGCTTCACGGACGAGTATATGGTTTGTGTGACCTTGTACGTACCATATAACACTTGTACGGGACTGTCACGACACAACCCAAGGGACGTGACTAGTGCCGATTAGGCACCTAACATAACTATTAACTCTAAAGACCGACCTAACCACTGGAAAATCTACCGAAATTTCGGCAGAGTTTCCTCTGTTTTTCTGACAATCCTCACCT
>JAOTQR010000100.1:4144666-4165563 GCA_025774065.1 Solanum ossicruentum | reverse complement strand
CATGGAGGCAGAATCGCCAACTCTTCAGTCAGTTCTGGTAGTGAATGAATTTGTCGATGTGTTTCCTGAAGAACTTCTAGGTTTACCTCCTGAACGAGAAATAGATTTTGGGATTGACTTACTCCCAGGCACTCAACCTATTTCTATCCCACCATATAGAATGGAATACATGAAGAGATACCATCTTATTCTACAAGGAAGATAACCACCAACATGGACCGAATTGAAAGACCTTATGAGAGTCAAATATGTATCGAAAAGGTATAGGCAAGAGTTGCTTGCCAAATTTTACAATTTGAGGTAAGGCAACAAAAGTGTTGCGGATTACTATGATGAGTTCAAAAATTTGATCTTGAAGCTGGATAACAATGAGAATGAAGAACATGCCATCATTTGCTTCATGGTAGGGTTGAACAAAGAGATCTCTTCTAAGATAACACTTCACTAGTTTGCTAGTTTGAATAACATATTTGAAGCATCTCATACAGTAGAGAGGGAACCCAAGGAGAAAAGAGTGGCTAAGTACAAAGGTATGTCATCTTCCAATTCTTGCGGTAAGAACAAAGAAAAGGCTCAAATTCTTCAGAATAAACTAAGGCAAGGATCTTAAGAATCCTTATGAGAAAAAAATCCCTTGAAGGCCATGCTCTAAAACAATTGCCATAAGAAGAAGGAAACAAAGAACCAATCAAGTATCCTAAAGTTATTCAACGTCACAATTTTAAAGGATGCAGTCACATGATGTAGGAGTGTCCTAATCGGTTGAATGTCCTAGTCTAAGGAAGAGAGTTATATATTAGTGAAGAGGTGGATCAAGAAAGAAGGTTGTGAAGATGAATCCCAAGATGATGGCGAACTTGAAGGTGTTGACGGTGAAGAACAAAAACCATGTGAAGGGAGAGAGATGTAGCCATTCCAGTGGTTTGATAAGGAAGAATCCAATTGAAGATGCTTGGCCTCAAGAAAGAGAGTTCACCATGCCAATGTATAAGGTAAGGCGAGTCATGATTAGCAAGTCCATGGATAATCTGAGTCAAAGGGAAAATCTCTTCTATTTTGAGTGCCTCATCAAAGGTAATGTATGTTCCTTTATCATTAATAGTGGAAGTTGTGCAAATGTTGGTAGCACCACATTAGTGGATTTCTTGAAACTCCTTACCACTAAGCATGCTATGCCTTATAAACTTCAATAGTTGAGTGAGTGGGGGAAATTGAGAGTGCAAATACAAGTGTTGGATCAAATTCCAAATTGGGAAGTACCAAGATGAGATCTTATGTGATGTGGTCCCAATAGAAGCTTGTCACGTGCTACTCTGAAGGACTTGGCAATATGACTGTGCAAGCAAACATGATAGGAGATCCAACAAGTATCCACTTGTACTGGATGGTCATAGGTATGTCCTTCATCCTATGTCACCCTCTTAAGTCAATAAAGTATATCAAAAGATGAGAGAATTGAGGAAGGAAAAGAAGAGAAAAATGGAACATGTGAAAGTTGAGGATGAAGAGATAGAAGAAAAGAGAAGGGTGAGAGTGAAGATAAAGGTGATGTTGATTAGATACAAGGAGATAAGGAAGGAAGTTAAAGCCAGGAGATTGTTGATCCTTATAATACACATAGATCATTTGTTAGAAACTAACCATTCTCTTTCTTCTGTTCCCCATTCTATTTCCCTACTTTTGCAGGAATATGAGGATGTCATCCCAAAAGAGCTTCCTAGTGGATTACCTCCACTTCAAGGAATTGAGCATCACATTGTCTTTGTGATGGGATCTCAATTGTCCTACAAATTGGCTTACTAAAGCAACTTGAAAGACACCAAAGAGCTTCAAAGTCAAGTTTAGAAGCTCCCCACAGAGGTTATGTAAGAGAAAGTATGAGTCTGTGTGTCATTCCAATTATTGTAGTTCCAAAGAAGGATGAAACGTGGCGCATATGTGTGGACTATTGAGCCATCAACAAAATCATAGTAAAGTATTGTCACCCTATCCCTCAATTAGATATATGCTTTATGAGGTAAATAGTTCTTATTTGTTTTCAAAGACTGATCTTAGGAGTAGTTATCATCAAATTCGGATGCGCCTTGGTGATGAATGGAAAACCACATTCAAGAACAAGTTTCGTCTATATGAATGGTTGGTGATGCTTTTTGGTCTCACTCATACTTCTAGTACCTTTATGCAACCTTTTACAGGGAAGTTACTATTTACTTTCATAATATCTTGGTCTATATCAAAGTCATGAATGGGCATATAAAGCATTTGAAATGTGTTTTTGATTTGCTTAGAAGGAACAACTTTATGCTAATCTTGAAAAGTGTTAATTTTATGTTGATGAAGTTGTTTTAATGGTCTTGTTATGAGTTCAAGAGGCATTAATGTTGATGACTCTAAGATAGACACTATAAAGAATTGTCCAACTCCGAAATCCATAAGTAATGTCCAAAGCTTTCATGGATTAGCTAGTTTTTGTAGGCGATCTCTTAACCGAGGTAACTCGAAAGGATAAACCTTTCAAGTAGGGTGAGGAGCAAGAAAAGACCTTTGAGACCTTGAAATCCATGCTTAGTTCTACTCCCTTATTGTAATTTCCCAAATTTAATAAAATGTTTGAAGTGGATGTGATGCAGTAAAGTAGGCAATGAAGCCATCTTAATGTAAGACCAAAAGCCCATTTCTTATTTGAGTGAAAAGATAAAAGGTGCCACTTTGAATTATTCCACTTATGATCTTAAATTGTATGCTTCGATTAGGGCATTGGGAAAGTGATAACATTACTTGTGGCCCAAAGAGTTTGTTATTTGGACCAATCAAGAGTCTCTAAAGCATATTCGGGATCAAGGTAAGTTGAGCAAGAGGCACACCAAATGGATTGAATTCTTTGAAACTTTTCCCTTGAAGTCAATATAAAAAAGGAAAGGAAAATTTGGTGGTGATGCCTTGTCTAGAAAACTTGGGTTGGTAAGTACTTTGCCTTCTAAGTTGCTCGGATTTGATCTTGTGAAGACGTTGTATCCAAAAGACCCTATATTTACTCTAATCTATCATGATTGTGAGGAATGGCAAAGGGAAAGATGGCTTTGGGATAGACCTTCTACTCCTTATTCCAAGTTTGATGGTTTCCTGTTCACATGCAAGAGCCTATGTGTGCCTATGAGCTCTTGGAGAGAATTATTTATGATGGGGGCACACGATGGAAGATTGATGGGATACTTTGGTGTGAACAACATTAAGGGAATTTTGGAAGAGCAATTTTATTAGCCCAAGGTGCATAAAGATGTTGTACAAATTTGTAGACAATGCATCGAGTGTCGATGTGCTACGTCATGCCTCCTCCCCCAAGACACTCCACTTCGCACACCTCTAGGACCTTAGCTTGATATTTCAATGGATTTTGTTTTAGGTTTCCCTTGGACTAAAAGAGGCAGAGATAGCATCTTTGTGCCGAATTATTGTTCTTAACTTCTTGTCACCCACAAATGGCCAAACCTAAGTTATGAATAGGACCTTAGCTTCTATGTTTTATTCCATGGTAAATGGAGAATTGTCATTGTGGGAGGAACATTTACCACTAATTGAATCTTCTTACAATCATATTATTCGTAGAACTATTGGTATGTATCCATTTGAGGTTGTATATGGCTTTAATCCCCTAACCCACTTGGATTTAACTCCTCCTTCCCAAGATGTTGTTTTGAGATTAGATGGAAACAAAAAGGCAAAAGCCATGAAGAAGCTCCATGAGAAAGTTTTACTTCACCTTGAAAAAAGAATTTAGACATAGCAAAGAAGGCGAACAAGGGTTGAAAAAAGGTTGTGCCTAAACCAGGTGATTGGATATGGGTACACTTTCGCATAGAGAGGTTACCCAATCAAAGGCAGACTAAGTTGATGCTAAGAGGTAATGGTCCATTTCTAGTTCTTAAGGGGCTCAATAATAATACTGTAAGGTTGACCTTCCATTGGAATATCAAGTTCACAACATTTTCAATGTATGTGATTTATCTCCATTTCCAACTTTTGAGGATAAGAAAGCACTAAATTTGAGGACAAATTCGTTTCAAGAAGGAGAGGATGATACGAGCAGGGGCACGTTAACGACATTCACTAGGAGTCAAGCTCGGGAACTATAAAGTATACAAGGGCTATTCATGAAGTCGTAGGTCCTTGAGCAAGTAATGAGGCCAAAGAAAGGGTTTTGCATGTGGAAGATAGCTTAGAAAGATGAAGATGATGTAGGGGAGCCACTATCCATTTCGGCCACGAAGGAGGCACTTGACAATCGAGTTCGGCGATGACGTACTAGACCGCCTAATGATCCAAAATGCTCAAGCCTCAAGCACTTTCAAATTTGTCAAGGTGGTGCCGATTCTGTGATCCACTGAGTGAAAACGGTGATGGCCTCTTTAACTATTGTTTTTTCCATTTCGGCCACTTTTAGGCCATTTTTTACTGAATCACCTAAGACTATAAATAGTTGATAGCTGCTCATTTTTAGGTAGAATTCTTTGAATATTGATATTGAAAACTCTTATATAAGTGTTGAGAGCTTGATACAAGCTTTTGTTGATCTTTGCTTAGAAGCATTGGTTGTGAGGTGAATCCAATTTCCCTCGAGGTCAGTGTAAAAGGTTTGGTGCTTGATCTAGATTAATCAATTGAGGTCTTTAGGTTTAATGTACCTTTAGGTTACTTTTAATTTCCTTTTCTTGTTTCAATCTATCTATCATTACTTTCTTTTCTCTAATTTCATATTTTATTCTTGTTTTCGTAGTGTCAAGATACATCGTTGAACTACTCAGACCATCAAGTTGAGGGCCAGACAAACTTTCTCCACCAGATGAGCTCATTGTCCTCGATGAGGTAGAATCTAGGTACTATTAAATTTTTTCCTCAAAGTACAACAATGATGATCCTTTCTCCAAGGTCATATCACATGTCTACTTCCCTTTCCATTGAATCAGGAATTGTGTCCACTTATTCTTCTTGCTATGCTGAAAGGTCCTATGATCTAGAATCTTCTCAATCTATTCTTCAAAACATATCTGCATTATAGGAGGTGCATATCTGGTTCTAGACCTTGTTGGATACTTAGCATCTTCATGAAAAGGTTTCAAATAGCTCATATGAAATTTAGGGTGAATCTGTAGTCTTTCCGGCAAGTTCAACCGATAAGCAACTTTACCTATTTTTTCCATAACTCTGAAAGGTCTATCATATTTTGATCAGCCTGCGATGATTTATCTTGCTACTAATTTTCTTCCAGATTTTTGGAGTCAATTTTAGCCACCCCTTGTCTCCAACCTGGATTCCAAAGCATGCGAATGTTTATTAGTATACTTTTTCATCCATTTTGCTGCCTTTCTCAAGTTGTCTTGTGCTTCATCTAACATTTCCTTCTTTTCCAACATATACCTGTAAATAGCAGGGCATTTCTCTTGTGACTTAAATATAATGACTTCTAATGGCGTGTTAGGCTACATGCCTAGCACTATTTCAGATGGACTCCTCTATATTGTAGAAGACCTGTACAAGTTATAGAAAACCTAAACACTCTAATAATTCAACCCAATTCCTTTGACTTGTGCGGTCACATAGTGTCTGAGATATTCCTCAAGCAGATGATTAATTCTCTTTGTATGTCTATCAGTTTGTGGGTGGTTTACTATTGAAAACTTCAAATAAGTGCCTATCATATTGAATAGTGCATTCCACAATCAATCAATGAACTAGCATCATGATTACTCACAATATCTAATGGAGCCCCAAAGTTTTTCACTACATTTTTATACAAAAACTTAACAGTTATTTCAGAAAAACATAAAGTAGGAGCAATTGGATTTCACTGGGTAAGTTGCTGTAGTTGTTGTTGTTATAAAGTAGGAGCAGCAACAAAGAAACCGTACTTTGAGAACCTATCAATCACAACCACATTTTTCCATCCACTCTTTGATTTTCGCTAATAAAGTCCACTAAAATAGAAGCCTATGGACACTCCATAATGGGTAGAGACTGTAGTAAATCAACGTTCTCCTGGATTCAACTTCCAAATTGAAGTCCCAAACCCTCATCCCAAGCTAAGGTTTTCCTTCAAGGTTCTTCTTCAAGCTTCAAGCCTCCATCTCCAATCTTCACCAAGATCATCTCTAAGCTAAGGTATGTGGGTTTCTTTCACCCATGATACCCAAGACTCTTTTTACTCAAATTGCATGATGTAAATTTGATTTACAAATAGGTATTGATTTTTATGAAATGCATTGCATACTATGTTAAAGCTATGTACAGTTGTGACTGTTATGCCATGTTTTGATCTATAAATCTTTGATCTATTATACGATTTGAGGATGGGTTTTGATGTATGTTGCTTGAGGGTGTTGCAAGGTGACGGTCTATGGTTTTATAATGGATTTTATTGCATAATTTCATCTCTATAGTTCATGATTTTATACTAGCATTGCACACCCTCTATGTGCTAGATAAAATATCCGGATGTGGTTTCTTGAGGAGTTGAAGGTCCAAAGCACGAGATATGGTACGAATGACTATATGATGATGAAATGAGCTCACGTCTATGATATACTCTATATAAAGCATTGCATTAGACCATACACGATCCAGGGGGACAAGACCTCGAGTAACCAAGGTGGGGGTTTGCACTCATCAACCATGTGAAGAGTTTGTACTTCGTTACCATAGTGATAAGGCGTGATTATCATCAACCATGTGAGGGGTTTGTACCACACAACTACCAAGGGGTTTGTACTTTTAATAGTTATCCTGGTCTCTTCTACACATATGATATCCTATATGAGTATTAGTTATTTAAGCATGTTTTACTTAAGCATTGATCATGCATGCCATATTGTTATATTATGCCTATTGCTTAATATTATGCATTTTGGTTATGATGCCTATCTATTGCTGTATTGCATCCTACATACCTAGTATATTCAAATGTACTAATGTATACTCTTACCTACATGATATCACCATGTAGGAACTAGAGCCCAAGTTGATCATCCTCTACCACGTGGCTAGTTCGGTGCTACTCAAGCTAGTTGGTGAGTCCTCCATCACAGGGACATTAGTCTACACTCTCTTGTTCTGCATTCAGACACTCTTCTTATGTTATATTTTACTATGAGGGTGAGCCTAGTTGCTTTGTCTTGGCCCCCACACTTATCCATGTAGTAGAGGTGGTTGTTTGATGTGACACCCCATAAATCTATGCTCTTATGTATCAATGTTTCAAGCCTTATTTTGTTATATTTGGGGTATTAGGTTCATGGGAGACTCCCAGTACCTAAACGAGTTCAAGACTTCCCTAAGAGTTAAGTTTTTGGTGATGTTTCATGCAAGGGTCAACTTTAAACTAGCATAACTTTTAGCACATATGGAACTGGGTGGTCCATGACAAAATGAAATCACTTTGAGTGAGCTTCGCAACACACTTGGTTTCCCCTTATTCTGACTTTGGATGCAAGAGTAATGACCGTCTTCGTGAGACCCTCCTGTGCAGTGAACTCACACAGGCAGCTTGACGGCCAGTGTGCCCTTTGACGGGACTTTTGGGGCAGCTGTGGTTGGAAAGGGCCATTTTTGGCACCAAGAAAGGGGGCATGGACAGTGGCACAGGTTGTGTGGCCCACCAATGACTTTGGGGATGGCAACAAGGTGTGCCAAAGCAAGCTTGTTGGACTTGGGAAAAATATGGCTAAGGTTGGTATCACGGGCATTGTTCACGGGCCGTGTGGAGTAGGACAGCCCGTGGCACCTAGACGTGTGGAGTCTTACAAATATTTGTCTATGTGAGGTAGGACGGACTAGTAAATGGTCCATGTAACCCCACACGGTCCGTGAAAGCGACCGTCAAAGTGACGTTGATGCTAACTTTTTCTCAAGTGTTCCAATTCAATTTTGTCTGTTTAAGTATTGTCTCATGGGCACTCCACACGACCTGTGGAGTGCCACATGGTCATTCAAGTCTCTAGTGAGAGGATACTTTTCCAATTTTTCCATCCGTTCACTTATGGTATCTTTGTAAATTTTAATTACTCTAATGCCCTTTTTAGACTTCCAATGCTATCCTAATCTTCCTAAAAGACCTAAACACTATCCCAAAGGATAAAACTCATTACTCTCATCTCAAATACACTCTCAATTCTCTTGAAAGACTTCATCAATCCCCAATTCTATTTCAAGGAAACCCAAGAACAAGATCGGATTCAAAGATCATTTCAAGCCTCCATTCTTTCCTATCTCAATTCCAAGCAACTCTAGACCTAAGGAAAGTGGTGTTGAACCATTGGGTCCTTACACCCATGGTTCCTAAACCCTCTTTTGCTTAATAATACATGATTTAAAGTTAATTTTATATGTGAATCTTGTATATTGAGAAATTTACTGCACAAAATGATTTTAGTTCATGAAAGTATGGTTGTTTTAGCATGTTTTGAGCTTCAAATCTTGGATCTAATGTTGGATTTGATGAGGGGTTTTGATGTGAATGTCTTGGAGATGTTACAAGGTATTGATTGATGGTTTCATCACTGATTTTCTTGCATGAATTTATCTATAAATTTCATGGTCTTTTACCCCCATCACACCCTCCAAGTGTTTGATAAAATGTCCGAATGTGGTTTCTTGAGTAGTTGAAGGTCCAAAGCATGAGATATGATATGAATGATATTATAATGATGAAATGATCTTATGTATATGGTTATTCCCATATGAAGTGTTGTACTAGAGTATATGATGACTCCTATATAAGGTGTTGCATTAGACCATACCCGATCCTGGGAGACAAGAGCCTGGGTTACCATGTTGGGGGTTTATACTCATCAACTTTCATTTTGAGTTTTCTTGAAGAGTTTGTTGTCTATTCTGATGCCTCATGAATTTGTTTGGGGTGTGTTTCGATGCAAGGTAGGAAGGTCATTGCCTATGCTTCTATGTAACTAAAGATGCATGAGCGTAAAAATTATATGCATGACCTTGAGCTAGTGGTCTTGATATTTGATTTAAATATATGGTGTCATTATTTGTATAGGTTTCATGTAGATGTCTTTATCGATCACAAGAGTTTTCAATATGTGCTCAAACAAAGAGATCTCTATGTTTTGGCAAAAACACCTTAAAAATTACCATCCGAGCAAAACTAATGTTGTGGTTGACGCCCTATATAGGGCATCCACAGAGTGTAGCTCACTTTGATGATCTAAAAAATGAGTTTGTAAATAAAGTTCATCAACTGGCTTTGTTAAGAGATAGGTTGGATAAAGCAAAAAATGAAGGTATAGTGGTTATAGATGGTTCCAAGTCTTCTTTGGTTAAAGAGGTCAAATCCAAGCAAGGTCCTACTTGGTTGAATTGAAGGCATTGGTAAAATTGGATAAAGTAGAGGTTTTCTCCCAAGGAGAAGCTGGTGTTATTAGGATGCAAGTAGATTATGTGTGCCTAATATTGATGGATTGAAGGAATTGACTTTTAAAAAAGGATCATAATTCATCCTAATTCGTTTACCTTAGTTCTATGAATAAGTATAGAGATATTAGGAAAGTGCATTGGTAAGGTGCTATGCAAAGGGATATTTCAAGGTTTCTGTAACATAGTGTCACGACCGGAACCTAGGGTCTAGCAGTGACATGATGAATGGGAACCCGAAAATTCCCAAACAAGCCTCATTGCATCTACCTACACATCATCAGTTCGGAAGCAAACATGAAATAGTAAACACATAGTTCCAAGAGATAGAAAAGTAGCACTTACACTATGGGGACATCATCAAAATTGGGATTAACATGGATTCACATAACAGAACATATAAAGACTAAGGGGCGGGTAAGTATGACTCACTCTATGGGGGCAATACGAGACTTAGGATCTTTCACATTATAACATAAATTCATATCATAAGCTCATAATCAAACCATAATGACCATAACCATTACATAACCATATCCATAAATGTAATCTCCGAAAATAACATTTAGCATATAAACATAAGGTACTCTACAAGATGTACAATAATGCCTCCAATAATAAGACAGGATGGTGGCTAAGACATGTCCCAGGCTCACCCTCAAAGTAAATAACTTAAACTAAGAATCATAGGTATAGGAATGGTGGTTTGTCCTCAGAAGATAGGAGTTACCATAACAAGTATATCAAGATCCAAATCTAGCCATCGGACAGTGGATGGAGGTAGTCCTCAGTCCTTACATGGTTAGATTATATAGAAAAGAAGTATGCATTAGTACATTTGAATGTTCCAAGTATGCGGGCGTGCATTGCACATGAACTCATCGAATCTACATTTAATGTTAGATTATAAGGGCATATACATAGAAAGAATCATGTAACAAGGGAGTTGTATATCAATATTCCATGAGCTACAAAATACATAAATGCAAAAATACTTCATATATAACAAGGATGAGACCGGAATTGACATAAAACCAAGTGAGCTATAACTTGGAATTCCGTCGTCTACCCCACAACAAATAAAGAGGTGGCCTACTTGCTAAAGGTAGATCCATAATCATTCCTCATCCACAAGGGGGCGTAAACATATCTATGTTAGGCATACTGTTTAGGAGAAAGGAGTATGGACCCTTGGAATAGCTCACCCTACCTCCAATCTCATCAGCGCGAGGTTATCATCCCACAAGAATACATATACATATATGTTCTTGTAAAAAAGGCTTAAGACTTTCAAATCATTTACATGCATAATTAGACTTAAAGGCCAAATAGCATTTCATAATCATGTATACTTAGGCTTAAGAGTCAAACATACATCGTGTCATACTTTTATGCACAGGAATAACTCCATTAAGTACATAGATATGAGAAAGGAGTATGGACCATTAGGGATAGCCCAGCCTGCCTCCATCCTCAATTCTATGCTCCTTTGAGCACCTTCATGAGAAAAGAGTATGGACCCTTAGGGATCACCCTGCCTCCAACCTCAATCGGTGCTCCTTCAACATAAAGATTTGGTGTACACATCCATCATTTACTCAAGTATCCATGTTCATAGACATTTATGCAATCACATTCTTGTCATACTCATACTTTACTTTAAAACATAATCATCATCATAATTGGAATTTTGCCCATATCATAAACTTCCTGAAGACCATAGTCATCTATGTGTATTCCATGAATGAGATGAAAAATAGCATGGGCAATAGAGGTTCAATATTAAATCAACAATAAAATATGAAAAAATTCACATGTAAAATTCACATTTAAATCATAATATAGATTTCTCATGCTCAAATCAAGCTTTAAAGGGGACATGCACATTCATATCTTCATAACTTCAATGCAATTCATCATGTAAGGGCTTAAATCACTTTAAAATCAATGATTAAAAAAAAATCTCATACATCAATTGAATTTAATAAACCATAATCCTCAAAGCCCATATTAAAGTAAGTTGAAATTCCATAAAATTGAGTGTAAAGGAGTTTGGGATTACTTGGTTGAAAGGGAACAAGAATCAATCCCACATATCTTAGCTAACAGAGAAGATTCAAGAAGAAATTCGATGAAGAAAAGGGTCTTCTCTTGATACCGAAGCTTAGACTTCATAAGAGTCTTTGAGAGAGTTCTTAATAGCGGGTTTAATATAATTATAAGTATAAGAGTGAACTTGAATAAGAGAAATAAAGTATAGGTCATTTGAATGTCTTTAGGTAGTATAGCAAGTCACAAAAGACCCTTAGGATAAATCATAATTAAGAAAATTCCATTAATATAACTAGTGGAAAATATATTGTCAGGGGTCTCACAGAGGAGTATACTATACATCGAAGGGTATACGGACGGTATACTTTCTATGTAATTCAACGCTTTGAAAAATACCATTGACAAAGGTGCTAGATGATAATTTTATACTTAGAAAATTTCAACATAGGCATCCATACGGATGGCTTCAAGGTCCGTACAAAGGCATAAAAATCATATACCTTCTTTGTACCACATCACTTAGAAAAATTCTTCATGGCAAAGTTCCAAGAAGGTGATCCAATACTTAGAAACTTTTCACTCCGACGCCCATATGGAGGCCTCACGTATGGTGAAGGACCATACAGTCCGTGAGAGGGTCAATGTGAAATGCCTTGGCTCAAATATGTGGATTTTCAAGACGAAGTTGACATATGATCCACCACATAGAACGTAAAGCCTCACACGGACTGTGTGGGGTCCATGAATAGTATGCCTTAGTCTCAAACTTCCACATTAAGGCTAACACTTCCCACAAAAGGCTAAGTTCCACTTCAAGGAGCCTTCACACGGTCCGTATATCCTCACATGGACCATGAAGGCTTCCATGAGGCGGCACCTTAGTCCAAGATTTTCCAAAGCTTAATTTCTAAGCTCCATTAAGGTTGTACAAAGTCCTAGTCCTTATATCATCTCGCTTTTGGGAATATTCATCCTCGAATGTACAATAACAAAGCTTGAAAGGCTTGACTTAGAGCATGAAACATCCAAACACAAGGTATAACCAATAATTCATTATTTGAAAATCATGAAGTCATTAAACGCATGTCAAAACGTATTCAAAACATTCAAAATATCATCAAAATCATTTTTGTGCACATGTATGCATGTCATGCTATGAAACTTAAGAGTGAAAGAATTAGGACCACTTGGAATAGAAAGAACATAATATCTTAGACTTGAGTAGATTGGAAAATATGGGGATATAGTTTCATGATGTCCAACTTTGCCTCCCATATAGCACTCTCCACATGTTGATTTGTCAAAAGTACCTTAACCGAAGCCATATCCTTGTTATGAAGCCGCTTTACTTGCCTATCCAAAATCTCAACTGGAACTTCCTCATAAAACAAGTTCCCCTAAACTCTCAACACCTCCAAAGGTATAATCACACTAGGAGCACCAACCAACATCCTCAACACAGACACATGGAAAATCAGATAAATGAAGCTCAAATCGAAGGCAAATCCAAATTATAAGAAATATTCTCCGTTCAACAATCTCATAAGGACCTGCATACCAGGAACTTAACTTACCTTTATTTCCAAAAGGCATCACACCCTTCATAGGTGAGACTTTCACATACACCTAATCACCAACATGGTACTCAAGATCCCTCTTCCTAACATCCAAATAGGACTTTTGTAGACTTTGGGTCGTCTTCAATCTCTCCTTTAATCAACTTCATCTTCTCCATAGCCTCCAACAGCAAATCCAGGCCAATCAAAATGATCTCTCACAATTCAAACCATCCAACTGGAGATCTACATCTCCTATCATACGAAGCCTCAAAGAGTGTCATACCAATGCTAGCATGAAAGCTATCATTATAAGCAAACTCGATGAGTGGAAGATTATCATCCCAATTTCAATTGAATTCCAACACATAAGTCCTCAACGTATCCTCTAAAGTTTTAATTGTCCTCTCAGCTTATTCGTCAGTTTGAGGACGAAAAGTGGTACTCAATTCACCTTAGTACCAAGTCCTCTCTGAAACAACCTCCAAAAGTGAGAAGTAAATTGGGTGCCACGATCCGATGTGATAGAGCTAGGCACATCTTGCAACCTCACCAACTCTTGGATATACAACCTTGCATAAAGATAGTCTTGACCAGTAGGTAATGAGCCGATGTAGTCATCTGACCAACTATAACCCAAATTGAGTCAAATTTCTTTTAGGTCCGAGGCAAACAAACCACAAAAACTATGTTCACACCTTCCCATTTTTACGACAGAATTTTAATGTCTTGAGTCAAACCCTCGGGCCTTTGGTGCTCTGATGTCACCCAAGTTACATCTGTTTTTTAGAGGATAAAGTGGTTTCTATCAAGAAATAGAACCTACCTAAGTTAGGGTCGAATCCACTGGGAATACGTAGACTCAAGACAAATTCACCAATATACAATCTGGCAGTTAACTGACTCAATTCCTCAAAAGGGGGAAAGGTTTACATTAATCAATGAGTAAATAAACTAACTAATTATCACGAGAGAAAAATCAATAATAGAGAGAAGTTAAGGTATTATTTTCCCCATAATTCCCCAACTCATTATCCTTGGATAATCTAATTCTTATCTAGTGTATAGCATACAGGACGGTAATTTAAGTTCACCAAGCCCTTTTTTCAAAGGTGAGAGGCGAATTTCACTATGTGACTTGGCCTATCTCCATAGTGTGCATTACTAACCATTACCTATAAGTCCTAGTACAACCTCCCCTTGTCCCAGTTTGGTTGATTAGACAAGAACACATGAATCGAATCCTATTAACCAATCTCTTTTCCTATTGATTACTACCTTGGTCTAGTTAGTAACACTAGACAAGTTCTAATGCTGGCCACCATAAAAAAACATGCAAAATGAAAAGAGTTAATTAATACATGCATATACACCTTCCAAGAATTTGTGAATTATCTAGTTTTACTTTGTTAGTTCTTCATGGTTCCCATAATCCTAGTTGTGTATTTAACTACTCATGCTATGCGTTGATGAAGAGATTATAAATTGAGAAGACATAATTAAATATTTACACAATCGAAATAAAATCAAGCAAATCCAATGTTAATGAAAATCACAGGCTTGAAGATTGAATTAATGCACAAATGTTTCAAAGACTCTCTCACAATTTTCTCTCTTAGAATATTGAGTTATATGAACACAAAAACTAAAACGACTGAAAACTTACTTGCACTGGCTAGAACTCCCAAAAAGTAAACTAAAAAAGCTATTTATAATAATTAAAAATAAGTCCTAAATAAATTACGAAAACTTATCGGCAATCCCCATGAAAGCACTCTACGACTCGTAGTGTCTTCTACAGCTCGTAGTCAAGGTCTCATACTCAACTACTGAAATTTTGGACTTCTCTTCTACGACACCCCTTCATGACTTGTAAAGTGATTTATGACTCGTAAAGGGGGTTTCGTCTAATCAATTTCTCGCAATTCTACTTCTTTGATCCTCAGGGCACAAAAGGTGGTTTATGACTATAAATTGCTCCACGACTCATCTGCATGTTCGTAGACTTCACTTCAGAAACTTGACCTGTCACTGAAATACCTCACAAAATATCTTTAAACTCGTAAAATGCTCTGTGACTTGTATAAGGTCTTGTACAACAACAAAAACTAGCAACTTCTGTAATTTTTCCCCAAATCATGGCCAACCTGTAATCCTACAAATCTAAAGAAAAAAAATCATAAATATCGCATTGAGAACACACAAAATCCTAAGTTTTAAGCATCAAAAGTGTTGCATTTTGGTAGCACATCAACACCATTAACTTATAATTGCTGCTTGACCTCAAGCAGAGACACAATCTATATAGACAAACACAGTAACACATAGACCTCAACTAATTGGCATACATCATAGATATCTCAGACTCTGATACCCACACCAACTTTTTAAAAATAAGATTAGGTAACTATTTAACAAGCTAATGCAAATTGGTGCATGTGACAATATAACTATGACAAGCAAGGGAGTATCAACAGTCCACATTGACTAAACAACTCAAATGCTAACAATGCAGTGCAAGTGCCGTCACAGAAAGAAGTCTTATTTTTGACAATCAATGATGGTTTCATGTTCAAATCTTGGGACTGTGCAAAAACCACTCACTCTCATAATAGATATTCATGCATAATGACTAATACCATAGGCTTTCCCCTATACTCATGACTTAGAGCTTAACTAATTAGACTAGGAACATTTTAGGACTTTCTAGGCTTGTAATGTATGCTTAGGTGTAAATAGTGACTAAAGGCCCTCCTTGAACTACTTTTTTCTACACCTTTGCCCCACCAACTTACCTATTTTCACCTTATCCTCCCTTTTTCCTTATCCATGTTTTTCTGGGTGCTTTCTTATCATTTTTTAGCCTTTTGCCTTATTTTCGTACTTCATTTTGCTTTCTAGCTCACATCTAAGGCATCTTTCATTTTCCTTGCACCTAGTAATGATTTTTCTCCTTTTTCTTCTCATTCCTAACTCACCCTCTTATTGTTGTGCTTTTCCTTTATGCCAACCACCCTCAACATAGGCTTTTAGCCTATGTTTGGGTGCACAATATCTATCCTCCGAACCAAGGCCACTTTTGGTAGCCACACTCAACTTAGACTTTTTTCCTAAGTCAAGGTACACTATGTCCAAGGAAAGACCATGGCTAAATTTAGGATTTTTTCACTAGAAAAGACTAGGTTAATCAGGTGTTTTGAAAGAATAGGAACATGTTAGGCTAAAATATTTGGAACAAGGGATATATGATCAATTTGGTTAGTCATTTTTAGGCCAAAGTGGACTATTTAAGAACAATGGCCTAAGAATCTTTCCTAATCCAATTAATCTGCAATCTAACTTAGAGTAACAGGAAAAATTCTGAATTAGCACAAAATACATGAATTTAGCAAAATAAGCTCACACTCTCATGATCAACAAAAGACTCACAGATCATGCTTCTTATCTTAATTTACCCTTACTCATCAGAATAGATATCGTCAGCCACCTAAATATGCATGGTTATTATATACCTACTTAAACAAAAATTTTGATGGGTATCATTTTTCAAACAAAATCACAAAAACATGTTATATGCCACAAGTATTGATATTATATGGTACAAGTATTATCTAAACATCCTAAATGTGTCGATTCAAAAGAAAATAAATATCCACACCGAAAAAGAAGACAAGAAAGAAAACTGCGAGATAAAAAATTAGGGTAGTTATGAACCATAAGATACTCAAACTTCAGTGAGGCCCATAACTACCCACACCCTATTGAAAAAGATGTGCATTGTCCCCAATGCACAAAATCAAGCAAAAAAAAAGAACATAAGGGGTCAAAACAATACATACCTGGATCCATGAGCCCCATTCATGACTCATTATTTGCTCTACGAATTATAAAGTTGACTTGTGGACTGGAGTACATATTTATTCCTGCTCACTGGAAACCTTTGCGAGATGGGGTAAGAGGCGTAGAGTGATTTACGACTCATAGACCTAGTCGTAGAGACTCAACCTGATTCTCTTCTTAGCCAAATTGGCTGACTTAGTCATGTTGCTACATACTCTTAGTTAAATACACTGTTACCCTATATGCAACCAACCCATTGACCATAATTACAATCAAATGCAAGAAAATAAACTACATATGAATCCAAAAATTGAAAATAAACCTATAACTATGTTATTACATAAAAAACTTGGATTTTTTCCCAATTAGTGTCTGATTTATTATCATGGCACGACTTAGGAAAATTTGGTTGCTCAAACTTCACCAATTGCCCAAATTTCATACTTTAGCTCATCTGGATACTTCATGGACTGGCAGATATCAAAGACAACTTCTTTATTATTCAATCTAAACTTGAGTTAACTAGCTTCCATATCCACTAGGGCTCGCCCTGTGGCTAGGAATAGTCTTCCCAAGGTGATTGGGACATCAAAGTCAACTTTGCAAACCAAGATCACAAAGTCTGTAGGGAATATGAATTTTTCCACTTTAACAAGCACATAATAGAGTATCCCCATAGGCTTCTTCACAGTTCGATCCACCATCAGTAATCGTATGCTACTAGAAGTAGGGGCTCCCAATCCAAGCTTCTTCTAGACCACAAGGGGCATCAAATTGATACTGTCACATAGTGCCCTTGCGAACTGCATATCTCCTATAGTACAAGGTATGGTGAAAGCACCTAGATCTTCACGCTTCTGAGCCAAGAACTGTGTAGTGACAGGACTGTAATATTGAAGCTCTTGAGATAGCTATTGACTTACAGTGCACTTTTTGGTGACCAAGTCCTTCATATACTTCGCATAGTCTAATCTCCAAAGCCTCTATGAGAGGGATGTTGATAGATAGATGCTTTAGCATGGAGAGAAAGTGCTTGAACTTGCCTTCCTCCTCCCTCTTTTTGAGTCTCTGAGGGAAGGGAGGAGGAGGCTTAGGGGTAGGGTGCGACGATCCACCAACCAATCAAGAGGTTTGTACCTTGATAAACTATGAACTCATTAATGATGGTCTATTTTACACATGTGTTATTTTCTATGTAAGCATGATTTATGTCAAACATCTTCCATGCATGCCATATTATTATATGCTACTCATTGACTATGCTTATGCATTTTGATTATGTTGCTTATCTCTTGTTGCAATTTATCCTACATACTTAGTACATTCAAATGTACTAATGCATACTCTATGCCTACATGATGTCACTATTTAGGAACCGAAGCCCCCCTAAAGCATCTTACTCCACGTGGCTAGTATGATTTCTCTCAAGCTAGTTGGTGAGTACTCCATACTAGGGACAATGTTTATGATCTCATGTTATGTACTAAGACTATCTTCCTTTTATGTATGTATTGCCTATGAGGGTGAGCCCAGTTGCTTGTCTTGGCCCCCGTACTTATTTATGTAGTAGACGTGTTATTGGACATGTTATGTATTGAGCCTTGTCTCTCTTGTATTGATGCTTATATCATGAAAGTATCCTTTTGCCTTTTTCCCCTTATTTCTACTCTTATCATGTTGGTTAATTGCTTCTGTGACCAATAATGTGGAATGATATGTTAAGAGACTTGTTTGGGGTCCTTTCGAGTTCCCTATTCATCATGTCACGTCTAGGCACTAGGCTTGGGTAGTGACAAAGAATGGCCCAAGCCACCGCTGATATTCTAGCCAATGCAGCCCTAAATTAGAACAATAATAATGATGAAAGGAATGAGAACCACCTCCTCTGGAGGACATTCCATAGCCTCGGGAGTTCAATGCCAATGCTTACTAATGGAATCAGTACATGTTGAACCCCATGGCTATGGATGTGACTGGAACTATTCCGTTGCCACCACTATCGGTAGACACAAAGTTCACAGTCTCTAGTGGGTAACTTCAGATGTTGTAGAATCATGGGCTATTTGTGGGCTTACCATTAGAGGATCCACATAGATACTTGCACAATGTGGCATTTGTTTGTAAGAGTGTGATAGAGACACAAAATCTGTCTATGGATACTATGTGACTTCGTGTCTTCATATTGTCTCTTACGAGCAATTTTCCATTGTGGCTATCTAACCTCCCACAGAGTTCCATCACCAGCTAGGTGGATTTACAGAGGCCTTTCTAGAGAGGTATTTCCCAAGATCGAAGAAGCTCAAGTCAAAGGATCATATCAATAACTTTGAGCAATTTCCTACTTATTCGATAAGCACTACTTGGGAGCAGTTTACTAAATATCTGAGGAGCATCCCCGACCACAAGATATTTGTTGATTCCTTGGTGAAGATCTTCTATCCTACCCTTGATGAGAATATTCAGGCTTGGTGCTAACACTATGATGGGGGCAATGTTTCCAGATCAACCATTTGCAAGGATTGTAGAACGTACGGAGCAAGTGGTCAAGACTAATCGTGCATGGGGACAGTGGGATAGAGCTTCCACAAAGAATTCATATGCAATTTGGGTTAGAGCAAGCCATAATTAATGAAGAAATTATGCAGCAACTTGCTCAGTTTCACGCAAGCATGTATATAGTAATCAAGCAGAACTAAGAGAGAGTGAACACAATGGTTCACTAACCCCCGCATGCACCCATGTATGAGAAGCCATACTATGAGGAGGACACATGGTTTTAGAATGATCAGACTGGGGGATTCCAAAAAAATACCCAAGGGTCCAATCAGGACTATTAGCGCCAAGGTCAAGGAAACCAAGATTGGAACTATGAAAAAGATGGAGCTTAAATAGACAACCACGGAGGTTATTATGATAGGTATAGGGTCCCAGATGTAGATTGGGGTCACAGAGAAGGCTTCAGAAATGGTCATTATGTGACACCACATAGCCGTGACATAGGTGCTAGAAATACTAAAATTGAGGAGATGTTTGATCACCTGTTGAAGAAGGTTGAGACGCAGTATAAGACTCTAAGTGGTATGAAATCAAATATTTCAAGCATTAGTCAAAAGAAAGAGTCTCATTCTGTGTCTATCAAGTAGCTGGAATAACAGTTTGATTAAGTGTTGACTTAATTGAATTAGCGTTCAAGAGGTACACCCCCTTGTAAATATTGCAAAAACAAAAAAAAATGAAGGGTAGTGTATAATGGTCACCACTCAGGTGGAAAGAGCACAACTAAACCTCCTATGCTGATTGATGTAGAAGATGTCCGTGAGGAGATGGTTGCAGGAAAGGACGCAGATGAAGGAGATGGTTGTGGCAAGGATGATGTGAGTGAAGCAGCTAAAGCGCCACAGAGGTTTAAGCCTATCCCTAGGCCTCCTCGTCCCTTCCATCAGAGACTAAAAAAGAGGGAGGAAGAAGGCAAGTTCAAGCACTTTCTCTCCATGCTAATGCAGTTATCTATCAATATCCCTCTCATTGAGGCTTTGGAGAAAATGTTAGAATATGCATCTCTTGATTGGTTGGGGGATCGTCGCACCCTACCACCCTTGGTGATTGAGGTACGAACCCCTCAACTCAGTTATCAAGGTTCAAACCCCTTGATTGGTTGGTGGATACTCGCACCCTACCACCCCTGGTGTTTGCCGTACAAATCCCTCAACCCTATTATCAAGGTACCAACCCCTTGATTGGTTATCAAGGTACAAATCCCTCGACACGGTTACCTGGCTCTTAACCCCCCGAGTAGGGTATTGTCAATTTCCAACACTATATAGGAGAATATTATTCCTTTCATCATAATAAAGTCATTCAACTCATAAGATATGCATTGGACCTTCAATTCCTCAAGAAACCACAACCAGACATTTTATCAAACACTTAGCGAGTGTGTAGAGCTAGAGTAATCATACAAGAAAATCTATTATAAAACCATCAATAAAATACTTGGTTATACCCTCAAGCAAAGTACACCAAAAC
>JAOTQR010000100.1:4132836-4144566 GCA_025774065.1 Solanum ossicruentum | reverse complement strand
GTAATCATACAAGAAAATCTATTATAAAACCATCAATAAAATACTTGGTTATACCCTCAAGCAAAGTACACCAAAACCCTTCATAGAACCCCTTAAAAGATCTTATATTCATAGCTCAAAACATGCTAAAATAGTGACAATTTCATGAAACCCCAACATAGTTCATAGTCAAATTCATAGTAAGTAAGACCCCATATAAGTAAATAAACTTTAAATCATGCAATTTAGGTAAGAAAGAAGCTTGGGCACCATGGGTGGAATGACCTAATGGTTGAAACCTACATACCTTAGCTTTGGAGAATGCTTGATAAAGATTGGAAATGGAGACTTGAAGCTTGAGTGAAATCCTTAAGATTCGAAAGATATTTGGGCACCTGAATTTTGAGGTGAAATATTGTCTAAGTGTTTGAGAGAGTATTTGGGAATGTCTTGAATGATATGAAGGTGAAATATGGCAAAGTATTGGTATTTTTACGCATGGAAAGACATAGGCCGTAGACCTAAAAATCCTTGGATCGAGAAAAAAATCACTGGCAACAATATACACATGTCTGTGCCTGCTTCAAGACATGGACCGGTGGTGGAGGAAAAATTTACACAGGTTCGAGATGGCTGCACGTTGTGGCATCGTCGCAAATTGATTCTAAAAATCAAATTGAAATTGAGATTCATTTGCTCTAAAATTGGGGTTAGACCCAATTCCCACTCAATTAGACTCCCTGATCAAGAATATGAAGTCAAATTTTCGATATCATACACGGATTTTGAGATACATGGAAATTATGATTTTGGGCACTTCTAAGGCACATTTTCAGGTACTTTTTGGGGTCGTTTCAATATCTCCCACTTGGGAACATTTCAATATGAGAGACGTAAACATGACAATTTCAGCCCATAGGAGGCTGCAACAATGCACTTAAACATCATTTTGAAAATCTCAACATAAGTGTAAAATCATCATGATCTTGTCAATTTAAACATGAATGTACGCAATGATATGAGGGTTGAACTTAAGACTTGAAATCACATAGGGGACTTAGATTAATACCTTAGGCTTGGGTGGAGTGGTAAAGGAAAAGATATCACATTTGCCTATCCGCTTTGGCCTCCTTACTAGCATTTTCATTTTGTTTATTCCTCTAAAGGACCTTAATGGAAGCCACATCCATGTTCATCAACCTCTTCAGTTGTCTATCCAAAATCTGAACTGAAACCTCTTCATAATTGAAATTGTCTTCAACAACACCCACAACTTCAAGAGGCACAATAACCTTAGGGTCTCCACACATTTCCTCAACATAGATACTGAAAGGCTAGATGAACTAACTCCATCTCACTTGGCAATTCCAAATCATAATCTACCTTATCAATAATCCTCATTACCCTATAAGGACCCACATATCTTGGACTCAACTTGCCTTTCTTACTAAAACGAACCACATCCTTCATGGGTGACACCTTCAAAAACCACAATTACTAACTTTGAATTCAAGATTCCTTCTTCTCACAGCGGCATAGGACTTTTGGTGACTTTAGACCATTTTCAACCTTTCTATAATCATCGTAACCTTCTCAAGATCCTCCACAACCAGATCTGGTCCCAAGAAAGCCACCTCTCTAACCTCAAACCACCTAACTGGTGATCTACAATGTCTACCATAGAGAGCCTCAACAGGGATCATACCGATGCTAGAATAATAGCTATTGTTATAGGCAAACTCGATTAATGGAAGATGATCATCCTAAAAACCCTTAAGATCAAATACACAAACCCTAAGCATATCCTCGAGTGTTTGGATAGTTCTTTCTACTTGGCCATCCATTTGAGGGTGAAAGGTCGTACTAAGTTTAACTCTTGTTCCAAGACCCCTTTGAAAGGACCTCCAAAAATGTGAAGTAAATCAAGCACCATGATCCGATATGATGGACAAAGGAATGCAAAGCAACCTCACCAAGTCATCATTGTAAAACCTAATATAATCTTCAGCCCAATATGTGGTCTTAACCAGTAGAAAGTGAGCAATTTTTTTTATCCTATCAAGCACAACCCAAATGGAATCAAAACCCTTTCTAGTCTTTGGCAGCCTAACCACAAAATCCATATTAAATTCCTCCCACTTCTAAGTAGGAATCTCTACATCTTGTGCTAGGCCACCCAACATTTAGTGCTCGGCTTTGACTTGTTGATAACAATGATAGCCAGAAACAAATTTGGCAATGTCCCTCTTCATACCTCCCTACCAGTACCCCTCTCTCAAATCTTCATACATCTTAGTCGAATCGGGGTTAATAGAATAAGAAGAATTATGGGCCTCATCAAGGATTTTCTCCCTCAATCCTTCAACACAAGGTACACACAACCTATCTTAGTACATAAGGGTACCATCTCCCCCTTGGGAGAAAAACTCCACCTTACCATCTTTTACCAATGCCTTCAATTCTAACAAAGCGGGTTCAAGATTTTGCTTAGCCTTCACCTCCTCAACAAATGAAGATCTAGAGCCATCAACACCACCACCACCACAATTATCAACCTCTTCCAACCTAACTCCTAATCTAGCCAACAGATGGACCTCCTTAGCCACCCCTTTGTCACCATTATCAACATGTGCTAGGCTACCCGTGGACACCCTACTCAAAGCATCGGCCACCACTTAGCCTTACACGGGTGATAATACACACTCATATCATAGTCCTTAAGAAGTTCTAACCACCTTATTTGTCTTAAGTTGAGATCCTTTTGAGTGAAAACATATTGGAGACTCTTATGATCAGTAAACACATCAACATGCACCCCATACAAATAGTGATGCCAAATTTTCAAAGCAAAGATCAAGGTGGCTAATTCAAGTTCGTGGGTAGGATAATTCTTTTCATGCACTATGAGTTGTCTAGAAGCATAGGCTATCACCTTTCCATTTGCATCAACACATAACCCAAACCAATGCTAGAAGCATCACAATACACAATAAATCCTTCTAGCCCTTCCGGTAGTGACAATATAGGAGGGAACACAAGCTTATCTTTCAATGTTTGGAAACTTTTTTTACACTCATCGGTCCATACAAATTTGGCTTTTTTTTGAGTCAACTTGGTCATAGGAGAAGCACTAGAAGAGAATGCATTCACAAACCTCCAATAGTTACCCACTAAGCCTAAGCAACTCCTAATATTCGATGGGGTCAATGGTCTAGGCTAATTTCTAATCACATTCGTCTTTTTAGGATCCACTTTAACACCATACCCCAGCACCACATGACCTAGGAAGGCAACTCTTTTAACCAAAATTCACATTTTTCATACTTGGCATAAAACGTTTCTTCCCTCAATCTGTATAGCACTACCCTTAAATAGCCCATATGCTCCTCCTCACTCTATGAATAGATCAAAATATCATCAATGAAGACCACAACAAATGAATCAAGGCAGAGTTTGAAGACCCTATTCATAAGATCCATGGAGATGGTCGGTGCATTAGTCAACCCAAGAGACATCACAACAAACTCATATTGCCTATAGCTAGTCCAGAAAGCTGTATTAGTAATATCACACTCCCTTACCTTCACTTGATGATACCTGGACCGAAGATCAATCTTAGAGAAGTGACTAACCCCTTGCAATTGGTCAAACAAATCATCAATCCTTGGAAGAGGGTACTTATTCTTTATGGTGACCCTATTAAGTTGCTGGTAGTCTATACACATTCTAAGGGACCCATACTTCTTCTTCAAAAACAACATTTGTGCACCCCAAGGCGATTGGCTAGGCCTAATAAAATCCTTCTCCAATAAATCCCTCAGTTGCTCCTTCAACTCCTTTAACTTTGTCCGATCATTTCGGAAGGATTTCCATATCACACCATATCATAATTGTAACCGTATATTATGACCTGGTCATTTCAATAAGGGTTACCATATACTTATGCTGGCACATAGTTCAAGAGAAATAAATGGGACCCTTGGAGATAAACCTGACGCTTCCGATCTGGTTCAGTGTTAAGTCATCATACCATAAGAGTACATATGCATATACATGAATTCAACAGATACATAAGTTCTTTTAAATCATTTCCATTCATACTTAGGCTTAAAATCCAACCAATCTCCATAATCATGCACACATGCGCACAAAAGCCAAATCATAATTCAATCTATACTTTCATGCTTAGGAATAGCTCAATCTCATATACACAAAATGGTGTAAACACTCAGATATAACAGAAATTTATGTGATCACATTCTTATCAAAACCATAAGTGGGTGTCATGACCCAAGCCTAGGGCCTAGACGTGACACGCCGAATGGGGATCCGAAAGAACCCCAGACAAGCCTCTTACCTTACTATCACACATCATTGGTCGCGAAATCACATATAAGACATAAAGAGAAAGAATGGGTGCAAAAGGGACTAGGGGGAAAGCTTACATAACATCATAATCAAGAGACAAGAGTCAAAGCTTATACCACAGATACATAGCATGTCCAACAAATACCTCTACTACTTAGATAAGAGCAGGGGCCAAGACAAAGCAATCGGGCTCACCCTCATAGTAAAAATAGAACATAAAGAAGAGTGTCTCAATATACAATAAGAGAAACATAGATAAACGTCCTCGAAATGGAGGACTCACCAACTAGCTTGAGTAGTACCGAACTAGCCACGTGGAGGAGGAGGATGATCAACTTGGGCTCTGATTCCTGCATGGTTATATCATGTAGGCAATAATATGTGTTAGTACGTTAGAATGTACTAAGTATGTAGGATGTAATGCAACAAGAGATAGGAATCACAATCAATATGCATAATAATAGGCAATATACATAATATAATAATATGGCATGTATGACTAATGCTCAAGTAAAACATGCTTAAGTAGCTCATGCTCGTATAGGATATCATATATGTAGAAAAGACCAAGCTAGATTTCCAAAGTATAAACCCCTTGGTTGGTTGATGATGATCTCACCCCATCACACTAGTTGTAAAGTACAAATTGTTCACATGGTTGATGATAATCTCACCCTATCACCCTAGTGGAGAAGTACAAAACCCCACACGGTTGATGAGTACAAATCCCCATCTCGGTTATCCAGACTCTTAGTCCCCCGGGATCGGGCATGGTCTAATGCAATACTTTATATAGAATATATCATTTACATAATCTCATTTCATCATCATAACATTAATCATATCATATCTCATGCTTTGGACCTTCAATTCCTCAAGAAACAATAACCAGACATTTTATCAAACACTTAGAAGGTATATAGTGCTAGTGTAAAATCATGCAATTCAAGAGTGATATATGTAAGAAAATCCATTGTAAAACCATCAATCAATACCATGTAACACCCTCAAACAATATACATTAAAACCCTTTATCAAACCGTACAACAGATCCAAGATTTATAGCTCAAAACATACTAAAATAGTCACAATTTCATATGCTCAAACATGGTGTGCAGTGATTTTCATAATAATCAAGACCTATGAATAAATCATGCAATTTGTAAGATAAGGAATATTTGGCATCATGGGTGAAAGGAAACCATGAATGAAACCCACATAACTTAGCTTGGTGATGAACTTGGTGAAGATTGGAGGTGGAGACTTAAAGCTTGAAGAAAATCGTTAGATCCGGAAGAGGTTTTTAGAATTGAATTTGGTGAAAATATGGCTAAGTATTTGAGTGAGTATTGGGGAATGTTTAGGATGATATGAGGGTGAAATAAGGCTAAGTATAAGTATTTTCACATTTGGGAACACTTAGGCCCAAGACCCAAAAGTCTTGGACCAAGATAAAAAAATTGAACAAAAATATATATAGGAGCGCGCCCTCGGCACGTTGCGCCAGGGGCGCGAATCGTCTCTTGAAATCGCATTTATGCGATTTTCAAATTTTTCTACGATTGCTTTTAAATCGGGATTAGATCCTTTTCCCCCTAATTTTACCCCCTGAACATGAATATGAAGTCAAATTTTTGATGTTGCGATTGAATTTTGAGATATATGAAAATTACAATTCCGGGCACTTACGTGGCATATTTTCGGGCACTTTTTGGGGTTGTTTCAATTTCTCCCCCTTGGAAACATTCATCCTCGATTGTGAAAGAGACATACAAGACAAAAGTGATCATAGAAAAATCAGCCCCAACAAGAATGCAATTTTACATTTAAAATACCATTTTCAAAATCACAACATATATGTAAAATCATCACAAATTTGCCAACTTAAACCTGAATGCATATGAATGACATAGGGGCAGAAGTATAAGACTTAAAATCACATAGGAGACTTAGAATTAGTAGCTTAGGCTTGAGCGCAGTGGAAAAGATAAGGATACCTCTTTTTCATGTCCGCTTCGGCCTTTCATGTAGCACTTTCGACTTGTTTGTTCCTCCAAAGGACCTTAATGGATACCACCCCCTTGTTCCTCAATCTCTTCACATGCCTATCCAAAATCTGAATTGCAACCTCCTTATAAGTCAAGTTATCCTAAACACCCCTCACCACATCAAGAGGCACAATAGCATTAGGATCACCCACACATTTCCTCAACATTGAGACATGAAATACCAGATGAACCAATCCTATCTCACTAGGTAACTTCAACTGATAAGATACCTTGCAAACCCTCCTCATGACCTCATAAGGACCAATGAATCGCGGGCTCGACTTTCCCTGCTTGCCAAAATGGACCACAACCTTCATGGCTGAAACCAAATCACTAACTTTGAATTCAAGGTCTCTTCTTCTCACGTCGACATAGGATTTTTGATGACTTTGGGCCATCTTCAACCTTTCCCTAATCATCCTAACCTTCTCAAGAGCCTTCATAACCAGATCTGGTCCCAACAAAGCTATTTGACCAACCTCAAACCACCTAACTGATGATCTACAATGCGCACCATAAAGAGCCTCAAATGGAGCCTTATCGATGCTAGAATGATAGCTATTGTTGTAGGCAAACTCAATCAATGAAAGATGATCATCCAAACTACCTTTAAGCTATAACAGACATGCTCTAAGCATATCCTTAAGGGTTTGGATATTCCTCTCAGCTTGGCCATCCGTTTGAGGGTGCAAGGCCGTAGAAAGCTTAACTCTAGTACCAAGACCTCTTTAGAAAGATCTCCAAAAATATAATAAATTGTGCCCCATGATTTGATATGATGGACAAAGGAACCCCATTCCACCTTACCAAGTCATCAATGTAAAACCTTGCATAATCGTCAGCCCCAAATATGGTCTTAACTGATAAAAAATAAGCTAATTTCATCATCCTATCAACCACAACCCAAATGGAATGAAAAACTTTTCTCATCTTGGGCAACCCAACCACTAAATCCATATTAATCACCTCCTACTTCCAAGTAGGAATCTCTATGTCTTGGGTTAGGCCACCCAACCTTTGATATTAGGCTTTGACTTTTTAACAACTGTGGCAACCGAAAACGAATTTAGCAATGTCCCTCTTCATGCCTCCTCACTAATACACATCCCTCAAATCTCTATACATTTTGGTGTAACTGGGGTGGACAAAATAAGAAGAATTATGGGCCTCATCAAGGATTTTCTCCCTAAAACTATCAATACAAGGCACACACAACCTTCCTTGGTACGTAAGGGCAGCATCTCCCCCTTAAAAGAAAACCTCTACTTTGTCCTCTTTCACCAAAGCCTTCAATTCAATATTGGAGAAGTCAAGATCTTATTTTGCTATCACCTCATCAACCAATGAAGATTTGGATCCATCAATGACAACAACACCATCATTACCAACCTCTTCCAACCTAACCCCCAATCGAGCCAATTGGTGTACCTCCCTAGCCATTTCCCTATCACCACCATCAACATGAGCTAGGCTACCCATTGACACCCTACTCAAAGCATCCGCTACAATATTTGCCTTACCCAGATGATAGTACACACTCATATCATAGTCTTTAAGAAGCTCTAACCATCTCATTTGCCTCAAGTTGAGATCCTTTTGAGTGAAGACATATTGGAGGCTCTTACGATAGGTGAATACATCCACATGCACCCCATATAAGTAGTGATGCCAAATCTTTAATGTGAACACAACGACGGCTATTTCTAGATCATAGGTAGGATAGTTCCTTTCATGTACCTTGAGTTGCCTATAGGCATAAGCTATGACCTAACCATTTTGAATCAACACAAAACCCAAACTTACCCGAGAAGCATCAAAATACACCACAAATCCCTCAAGCCCATCCAACAGTGACAATATAGGAGCGAACACAAGCTTGCCTTTCAATGTTTAGAAGCTCCTCTCACACTCATCGGTCTGCATAATCGTAACCTTCTTTTGAGTCAATATTTTTATAGGGCAAGCAGTGGAGGAGAATCCATTCACAAACCTTCTATAATAACCCGCTAGGCCCAAAAAGCTCCAAATATCCAACGGGATCAATGGTCTAAGCCAATTTCAAATCACATCCATTTTCTTTGGATCCACCTTAATACTATCCCCCGACGCCACATGACCCAAGAATGCAGCCTCCTTCAACAAAAATTCACACTTTACATACTTAGCATACAATTTCTCCTCCCTCAAACTTTGCAACACAACCCTTAAATTACCCATATGCTCCTCCCTACTATATGAATAGATCAATATATCATCAATGAAGACCACAACAAAGGAATCAAGGTAGGGTTTGAAGACCTTTTCTATAAGGTCTACGAAGATGGTCAGTGTATTGGTCAACCCAAGAGACATCACAACAAACTCATAATGCCCATATCTAGTCCGAAAGGCCATCTTGGGAATATTACAGTCCCTCACCTTCAGTTGATGATACCTGGACTGAAGATCAAACCCCTTGCAATTGGTCAAACAAATCATCAATTCTTGGAAGAGGATACTAATTCTTTATAGTGACCTATTGAGTTACCAGAAGTCAATACACATCCTAAGAGACATCCTTATTTATCACAAACAACACTGGAGCACTCTAAGATGATTGGCTAGGTCGAAATAAATCCCTTCTCCAATAAGTCCCTCAATTGTTCTTTCAACTCCACTAGGGCTATACGGTAAGGGCGAATAGAAATTGGTTGAGTATCGGGGAGGAGGTCTATGCCAAAGTCTATTTCCCTTTTGGGAGGAACACCGGGAAGGTCATTTGGGAAGACATCAAGAAACTCATTTATAACTGGGGCTGACTCTATGGGAAGGACTTTAGACTCCATATCTCTAACCCTCACAAGATGGTAAAGACACCCCTTAGAGATCAATTTACGAGCTTTAATGCAAGAGATGAATCTACCCTTGACTACCACATCTTGACTTTCCCACTCAAGGACAGGTTCATTTTGAAATTAGAATTTAACCCTATGGGTTCTACAACCAATAGAAGCATAGCAGGTATCAAACAATCCATCCCAAGAATGACAACAAAATCAACCATGTCTAATTCAACAAGATCACAATGCAACAATTTATGCAAAATGCAAATAGGACAAAACTTCTATAAACATTTCTAGCAATAATAGATGTACCAATAGGAGTAGACACTTCGTATGACTCATGCAGCAACTAGGGGTCAACATGAAACTTTTGGGCAACAAATGGGGTGACAAAAGAAAGAGTGGCACCCAGATCAATTAAAGCATATACATCAAGGTCAAATATTTTCAACATACTGGTAACAACGTCAGGAACCTCACCGATCCCTTGCCTCCCATATAGAGCATAAAACTAATTGGGCCTTGGAGAACTATCTTGATGAACACCCCTACCCAAATGGAACCACATTTGCACCCCGCCCCTTGCACAGTTTCTTGAACAATCCACCTTTTTGTGACCAAGCTCCCCACATTCAAAGTATGCGTTAGAATCTTTCAAACATGGGCCTCTATGATTCCTTCCCCATTTAAGACACACATCAATATGAGCCACACCACCAACACCTTGAGTCCTAGGGAGGTCATTGGCAAACCCTCTATTAGTAGCATGGGAAGACCCTTGGCCTTGATGAAATCTAGCACACTTTTGGAACTTACCCTCAAAACAGGCCCTCTTGGCCTCATGACCCCTTCTCTTCCTCAACTTTTCCTTCTCCATTTGCTCGGAATATGTCATCAACCAGAACAAGGTCATGTCACTAATTAGCATGGCAGATTAGCATTCTTCACTCACCAAGTCAGAGACCTCCCTCACAAACTTATTCATCCTAAATCTAGGATCGGCCACAAAATGAGGAGTATACTTTGAAAGTTGATTGAACTTGAGGGCATACTCCCTCACACTCATGGCACCTTGTTTCAAATTCATAAATTCTACCAACTTAGCTTCCCCAATCTCAAGAGGGAAGAATAATTAAGAAAAGCCAATTTGAACTCCTCCCAAAGCAGCACATTACCATTTCCCTTCTCCCCCTTCACTTGGTCACACCATATTTGAGATACCCCTTGCAGTTTGTGCGCCGCCAACTCCGATTTTTTATTTGGTCCATGACCCATGATAGTCACAATCTTGTATACCTCATCAACGAACACTTATGGATTTTCATCCACCTTTGGCCCATAGATTACCGGAGGATACATCCTCATGAAGTCCCTTACTCGAGCTAGCATGAGGGGCTTGGACCCCTTGGTTGACTTGATTGGCCACAACTTGGGCAAGCATTGATAGCATCTCGGAGTTCACCATTGGTAGGTTGCTCCTCGAGAGTTTGGGCCCTTCTTCCTTGAGTGTTAGGCATGATCTAGCATAGTAAAAAATAATTGTTAGGGGAAAAACTTACCACAACTCTATAGCATAACTTAGAATATGAAGAAGGGAAACATTTTCTAAAATGCCTCATAGCCTCCTATTCATAATCATGGTGCTCACATCCATGAATAGGACTCTAATCGATGCGGTGTGCTGGACTCCAAGGATCTATCAACCTAGTGCTCTAGTACCAAGTTTCTCACAACCCAAGCCTTGGGCCTAGATGTGAAACTATGAATAGGGAACCCAAAGGAACACCAAACAAGCCTCTTAACTTATCATCACACATCATTCATCGCGGAAGCATATACAAGATATAAATAGTAGGAATGGGGGCAAAACGGTCTAGGGGGAAAGTTTGCATAACATCATAATCAAGAAACAAGAGTCAAAGCTTATATCATAGATATATAGCATGTCCAGCAAATACCTCTATGACTTAGATAAGAGAGGGGGTCAATATAAAGCAATCAGGCTCATCCTCATAGTCAAAATAGAACATTAAGAAAAGTGTATCTATACACAATAAGAGAAACATAGATAAATAACCCCAGAATAGAGGACTCACCAACTAGCTTGAGTAGTACCAAACTAGCCATGTGGAGGAGGAGGATAATCAACTTGGGCTCTGGTTCCTATATGGTGATATCATATAGGCAAGAGTATGTATTAGTACATTTGAATGTACTAAATATGTAAGATGCAACGCAATAAGAGATAGGCATCATAATCAAAATGCATAATAATAGGCAATAGGCATAATATAACAATATGACATGTATGACCAATGCTGAAGCAAAACATGCTTAAGTAGCTCACGCTCATATAGTATATCATATGTGTAGAAGAGACCAAGCTAGATTTCCAAAGTACAAACCCCTTTGATGGTTGATGATGATCTCACCCCCATCACCCTAGTGGTGAAGTACGAACCCCTCACACATGATGATAATCTCACCCTATCACCCTGGTGGCGAAGTACAAA
>JAOTQR010000100.1:4107083-4132736 GCA_025774065.1 Solanum ossicruentum | reverse complement strand
CCCCGGATCGGGCATGGTCTAATGCAATACTTTCTATAGAATATATCATTTACATAAGATGATTTCATCATCATAACATCAATCATATCATATCTCATGCTTTGGACCTTTATTTCCTTAAGAAACCCTAACCGGACAGTTTATCAAACACTTAGAAGGTGTGCAGTGCTAGTGTAAAACCATGAAATTTGAGAGTGAAATCATGTAAGAAAATTTATTGTAAGACCATCAATCAACACCTTCAAACATACATCAAAACCCCTCATCAAATCTTACAATTTCAAGATTTATAGCTCAAAATATGGAAAATAGTAACAATTTCACGTGCTCAAACATGGTGTGCAATGATTTTTATAATAATCAAGGCACATGAATAAATCACCTTTAAATCATGCAATTTGAAAGAAAAGGAAGCTTGGACATCACGGGTGAAAGGACACATACCTTATCTTGGAGATGAACTTGGTGAAGATTGGAGGTGGAGACTAGAAGCTTGACGAAGAACCTTGAAGGAAATCCTTAGATCCGTTAGAGGTTTTGAGACTTGAATTTAGGAGTGAAAATATGGCCTATAAGTATTTAAATGAGTATTGGGGAATGTTTAGGATGATATGAGGATGAAATAAGGCTAAGTATACGTATTTTCATGTTTGGCAACACTTAGCCCAAGATCCAAAAATCTTAGGCCGAGATAGAAAAACTAGACCAAAAAATATATAGGAGCACGCCCTTGGCGCATCGCGCCAGCGGCGCGGGTCGTCTCTGAAAATAACATTTTTGCGATTTTCAAATTTTGCTGTGGTTGCTCTTAAATCAAGGTTAGACCCTCCTCGCCCTAATTTTGACCCCCTGACAAGAATATGAAGTTGGAATTTTGATATCGCACATGAATTTTGAGATATATCAAAATTATGATTTTGGGCACTTTCGAGGCACATTTTTGGGTACATTTTGGTGTCGTTTCAGTGGGCTCAACCCACAGAATAATTTTCATCAAAACCATATTCATAAACACATATGGGCTTAACCCACCAAATCATTTTCATCACAAACCATATTCAAAAACATATGTGGTCTTAACCCACCAAATAATTTTCATCAAAACCAATGCTCATGTATGCTTATGCTATGAATGATATGATAATAGTTTGGGCAATAGAGATTCAAACTTAAAGCAACAATACAATATGAAATTCAAGTAAACCCATAAGTAAATCCACATTTAACTCACAATTTATATTGCCCATGCTTAAATTAAACTTATGCATATCCAAATATTCATGCAATTCTACCTATTAGGGCTTATATCACTTTAAAAGTATCTCAATAGAATCAAATAAATAATAATATTAAAAACCCATATCTAAAGTAAGCTCAATTTCATAAAATAAAGTTTTAAAAAGTTGGGTCTTCATGGTTGAAAGGGACCACATACCTTAGTTGACTAAGAAGAAACAAGAAAATTTTGATTGAAGAAAAAGACCCTTCCTTTTCTTTTATTTTATTGCAAAGGAGCTCCATCTCCTTTTTCTTATTTGGCCCATTAAGGCTTCTATATTCCATACTAGTAAATTATCCATTAAGTGGGTGAATAGGACCCCACCTCCTTGATGGAGACTCAATCCTACTACTCAGAGGAAGCAAAGATGATTGTTATTAGTATATTACCCGATAGTAGAGTCGGGGTCGAATCCCACGGGGCATGGTGATTTGACAAGCAAAGTACTTCATTAAACTAGGCAATTATAGGTTCAAATTGGTACGTTACAATAATTAAATTTGAGATTCAGAAAACAACAACAAAATTAGCAAACTAATCAATAGATGTAGAGAGGTATTGGGGATGTGCAAATACGGGAGTCGATCTACTACGCTGGGTCTAAATATTTGACTAATTGAGTTAAAGATGAGTAAATAGGCTAGGATTTTGGTAGCCTAAGCTTCAATTATGACAATGAAGGTGTTTCATATGATTCAATTACGATACTATACGCGGATTTCTTCAGAACATGCCTGACCTAAGAAATCACAGAAAACTGCCCAATACCTTAGCCATTGAATCCATGGTTGTGGCATTCAACTGAAACGTCAAAAGTTTTTTAGCTAATACATTCATTCCATACCCTAACTACTGAGGGATCTATAGTAAACCCTAAGTTTGCAACCTTAGGGTTATAGATGAAACTTAGCAAAGGATATGAATTCACTGAGATGAACAACAATATAGTCATAATATCAAAGCCCAGCGTAGAAATCAAAGACCCATATTATTTACACACCCCCAACACTGGCAATTTAGTGGCTCATGCTTTAAAATAAAGATTTAATACCAATTTCATCAGCTGAGTATATGAGAATAAGGATTATAAAAGAAAAATTGATTTAAAATGGTAAGAGTCCGTTCGGGTTAGCTGAAAAAAGTTACTTTTAAAAAGTTCTCCAAAAGTACTTTTCAAGAACTTTTTAAAGTGCTAAAACTTATTTTAAAAATAAGCAGTTGTGTGTTTGGATGAAAGTGCTTAATCTACAAAATGGTTAATATGTCTGGTACCAAGATGCTATTTAGTGCTTTTTTTATCAAAATGTCTGTAATACTCCTTTATTATCATTTCATGTTATATTCTTGCTATATATCGTGGTTTCAAGTTCAGGCTTGTTTAAACTTGATACATGCCCAAATATATCTTTACATTTTGACTTAATTGTGTCCCTATTTTGCTTAAAGAATTATCTTTGAAATACTTTACCTGGGATCTTTTATTAGGACATCTTCAAATAATGAATATATTTGTTTGAATGGGATAGCCTTGTTCTCTTTCTTCTTCATATTTGATTGAATCAGATGTGAAATGACATGATTTGTTTTAAATTCTTGAGTTTCATAGAGGAAATCTAACATTCACTTAGTTGGCAGAAACAGACCCCCTTTAGTTTCTATCAATAATATTCTAGTCTACTTTGTATTATTTAAAATGACTATTGGCATTAATTTGTTGCTTCCTTTAAATAATTTCCTTTACATCTGGAGTTTCAAAATTAGTTAAAACTTTCTAGTAACTTATCCACGCCCAACTTTTGTTCTCTTTTGGTTGTTTCATTTTGTTGCAATTCTTATTGTTGTTATGAATAGATATTAATTTCTTTTCTCTTCTTATGTTTCATGTACAATTGGAGAGTTGGAGTTCTCACATTGAAACTCATTTTGGCCTAAAATATGGGCCAACAGCGACTAAGGTCACCACTCAGAGTCTCGTAAAATACGAGCCATTGTTTCTTGGCCTCCTCTATTGTCGTTTGGTTATGTTTCTTCTTATACTAGTTGATTAACATTTTCCATGTGAATGTTGATACACTGCATTCGCTAGTTCGGTGTTCTCGATCTTCTTTCCTGCAGGCATGAAAATAAAACTGGAATGAAACCTTCTTTTCTATCAACATTATTTTCCATTCAATCTCTCTTTTGTCCCTAGCTACTATAACTAGAAGTTGCAAAGCTTACTTGAAAAGAAAGGGCATCCATCCAGTAAAAGTATGCCACGGTCATAGCTACTCTTCCTATTCCTACCTGGATTGACTTTGCATATCAGTCTAATCTAACCTTATAGACTAAAAGAAACCGATGAAGGAACTCCAGTATAGGAAAACTTGGGATTTGAACATGTGCAGGCTTCTATCTTGATGAGAGATTGCTACAGGAAGGCGAAGCTTTGGGCAGTACTCATCTCCCCCAAGACAATAAATCCACCATTGTGGGGAGGTTTAAGAGCATCCAATGCAAAACGGCCTTTCATTCCCTTGTTTCATCATGGCACACCCCCCCCCCACAAGTACCCCCTAGCTCAGGGGGAACCCAAAAAGCCCTTTTGTTTTCCACCCTTCGTCAGTCCTTGCCGCCTTCCTTAACAAGCTCTCGAGCCTCCTTTATGTCTCCTTCCTTCTCCTTCAAGAGATGCAACACGTTCTCATCTGAGTTCCACTTCTTCCTCAATCCACTCTAAGAAAAAGGCAAGTACAACTACTCTACTTTAGAGTAGATCCAGCCTCCCTCCGAGTCTCAATTAGGGTATGTGATCCTATCCTAAAAGAAAGATCCTATCTTGCCTCCCTGAAATAAAGGGTTTCCAATATACTGCGTCCAAGATCAGCATGAGCTTGTCGGTGGACCACTGCCATCCCATTCTTGAGTGAGCTGGAGCGTAGCTATATTATCCACTAAACTAGCTAGGATCTATCGCTTTGGGTCGAAGCACTAAAATAAAAGGACCGGGAAGCATGGCGGCATAGGAACCACGGGACCCCCTACTAGTAAAGGGAAAATGCTATGTGGAAAATAAGAGATGGTCTTAGACCTTATCTTAGCTATTTAAATAGAGCATGGGCGAGGTCTCTATTCCCGAATTCACTGATTCAAGGGTTTTAGATGGGATGGACAGAAGAGTTTGAACGGGTGAGTGACTTTGGAGTTCCAGTATAGAATCCAGGTCTTGTGGATCAATGAAGAGTTGGAGATCCTCCCAACCATAATAAAGTTGTTGACCAATGGGGACAAATACGAATGTGCCAGAGCTATACTACTAGTTTTCATTCTAAATAATAGGGCATTCTTTTGAAAGACAACCTTGGTAGTTTTCTTTCGTTGTTACGATAGGTTGAGAGCACTACCCGCTCCATTGTATTTGGGGGAGTTGGACGGTCGTTCCACTCTTCGGGACTTTCTTTATTCTTTTTTTGTTAAAACAAAGACAACTGAAAAGGACTGCTAGGAATTTAGATTGACGGCGTACCTGAGCACTCATGCCTGCAGACCCCTCAATTCTCTTTCTATGACTACTCTAGGCTTGGAATTGGGTTTGACACTATTCAGTACTAAATATCTACTCGTGGAGGGAGGGGAGGGGAGGCAATAGATTCATCTTAGGCGGTAAACGAAGGAACTGTAAGGCTTAGGACAGTGAATGAGCCTCAGATTTTCTCCAATAGGCTCTAGGGGAGGTGAGAAAAGAGATAATAACTATTATAGAAGGACTTTAACAATTCATAACATGAATTAGAGTTGAAGGACCTCATGTAATTTCTGCTTTCTTGTTGGCTTGGCGGTGCTTTCCTTCTTCTATGGAGAGAAGACAGAAAAAGGATGTTTCCCCACTTTCCGTCCGTCGTGTATTCCCCCTTATGTCTTCTGTAAGAACGAGAGGGATGGGCTCCCCGCTAACACTTTTTTAGATATTCCCCTTCGAAGGACGCTTTCTTGAGCCCTTTTCCCTTATCCCTTTTGGTTTGGGGATGACAGGGTCAACCTGTTTAACTGCATGCCAGACCACTAAGTGATGAGACCGTGCAAATAAAGGCAACGACTAGTGCTAGTCGGAACTGGACAAAGGGTGTGTGTCCAACAAACATTAAATTAAAAACGTCGAAAAAATCACATAGGCAAATAAATTTCCTTATATACAACTTATCAAATTACAATAATGGTCTAAAAATAAAACAAAGTACTTACCATTGCTCCATTGTTGTTTAGATCTATATATAGTTGAGTTACCCCTCTAATTTGCTCTCGAACAGTCACGTTGACTAAAAAGGCTTTTTCTAAAAAATCACGGATGTGGTGTATATTAGTCTCATCTGGTATAGGCAATTGAGCTCTAAGTTGGAATTCAACAGTGACAGAAATGGTCATCTGTGCTCCACAACTACTAGTGTCATCACCCTGCAAAGAGGTGGAACCAACCAAGACTGAACACTAGACCCATTTTGTAGACGGGTTAGGAACAGCCTTCTATCCCGATGAACAATCTTACACTAATTAGGTGGGGAAAGGATTTGAACCTGCAATCTTCAGGTCATGAGATGGATGAGTTGACCAATTCCTCTACCCCGATTCTTCCCCTTCTCTTTCGAACTCCGAAAACCAAGGTTCGACTTGCATGTGTTTTGTAAGTGAAGGAAAAAGAGTTCTGGTGAGCAGTTAAGTAAGGAAATTACACGACGAAAGAACTGAACTAGCTCCAAAGGCCTACCAATGCTTTTTCGAGATAGGATTAAGGGATAAGGAAAGCAACGCGCAAGATCGGATGTAGCTTTCTGGATATCCCCTGACCTACACTAGGGAAGAAGTGTTAGTCAGAACTAGCACTAGACATCTTAAGAACTAGCACTAGACTTCTTCCCCCCTTTCTTTTCGACTTGATAGCGGTGCTATTGATCACTACTCTGGTATGAGTACCATTTTCTCTTCACTTAACCCATCAACATCATTGGGTAAGCTAAAGCTTGTTGATGGCTCTACTACTCCCATTGTTGGGAGTGGTACTGTGAAAGAAAACCATCTCATCCTTACCCTTGAATTCTCTTTTATATGTTCCATCTTTTAATCTCTTGTCTGTGAGCTCACTAACTTTCTTTGATTGTTGAAGATTATGTTGTGAATTAGTATTAATTGCTCTAACAAGTCTAGCATCGACAATGTATAGTCTTGACAACATTTTATAATCATTGTTTTAAAATGTTGAAATACGCCAAAGTTTTTATAAAATTTATCTCAGAACATTTTGAAGATATCTGAATCCAGATAATCACTTATATAAAAAATTCTTTTAATCTAAATGAATTATGGCCTCACTATACAAGATATAATAATTATAGAATCTCAATAATTAGGCCTCCTTAGATTTTAAGTTGATTTCTCAAATATAATGTAATATTTTATTTGGGTCATTTTAAATCTTTTAATGAATTTTCTTTCAAATAATAAAATAAAATTTGTGTATTTTACATTTCTTTCTTACAAATTATTAAACCTTTTAAAAATAAATATCTCCAAGGTGTAATGCTGCTTTTAACATAACCTTTCAAGATTTTATAATTTATTTTGCAAGTTCATATGTGTACACTATACACAAAGTATATATTTTATCTCAATTTTCTCTATACTTGGTATATCATTTTCTACAAGTCATATTCTTATTTTATATCCATGGTTATTTTATGAATGTTATTTATTTATAGGCAAAATATAAATTTGATGTCATACTTTATTTTACTACAATATATAGTTGTTGTCATTTTATCAATATGCATGAATAAAATAATAAGCACCACATATTCTGACAACATACCTTAACATATCTTATTTTATTTTATACACATACAAGATCACAAGTATTATATAATTTTTTTTTAACTTTATTTTAGTTGTTTCTTTTAATTCAAAATCACATTTTTATTCAATTTTTACTTTAATTATATGTATTGTTATATATATTAACACCCCATTATCTTATTTCATATTTCATCTTAATTTTGTAAGTAAAGTAATAAGTTTTCATACCCAATATTTTCATGAATTGATTACGATAAATTTCATAGGTTTATTCAATCAATGTGACTTTAAACATGCGTCTATATTTTTTAAATATATATAAATTCGCGTACATTTCATGGGCGTACCCCTTCACAACCACCTTACAAGCCCCCACTCAAGGACTAGTTTATTAGGGAATATGAATCGAATTCTATGAACCCTACAATCAATAGAAACACAATATGCATGAAACTAGTCCATCCCAAGTATGACATCAAAATTCACCACATCAAATCCAAAAAGTCACCAGGCAAGACCTAATGCAATATGAACAAGAAACAGTACGTATGAATTTTCTAGCAACAATAGGCTCAACAAAGGGGTAAATACCAAAGATTCATATAACAACTCAGGACACATAAGAAGCCTATTAACAACAAAAAGGAATAATGAAAGGAATAGTGGAATCCGGATCCATCAAAATCAAAATCTTCAACTTACCTGCGAACTACCATGTCAAGCCTAGTGACTCCTAGAGGGGTACGGTTGAGAATGTCAATGACCATTCTTATAATCTCTAGGGACCGACAGACAATGTCTCGTCTTATGATCCATTTCATCACACGCAAAACATGCACCTAAACTGGCTAAGCAAACTCTCGGGTGGTACCTTCCACAATTGTTGTATGTAGGAGGAGCTTGAACATTAAGACCTTTGCCTTGAGGAATACCACCACTACTGCCGGGTTGAGCATGAGGACACCCACTAACTATGTGACCAAATTCACCACAACCAAAGCAAAAATTAGACTTCGTCAAACATGAGCCACTATGGCCTTTCCCACACTTTTGGCATATAGGGGAAACTTGCATACCAACAACCTCTCCTTTCCCTTGAACATCTGGGCAATCAACTAGCTTGTTACCCATCAACTACAACCATAACATGCATTGGTCTTACTCAAGAATGGGCCACCATGGTTCCTCCCACATTTTGGGCACATAACATTAGGAACCACACCACCATCACCTTGGGCCCTTGGATTGTCATTGGAAACCCACCTATTAGGAGCATGAGAAGACCCTTGGCCTTGATGAAACCGACCGCCTTTTTGACTTTGGAACTTTTTCTCAAAACAGGCCCTCTTGGCCCCTCTCTCCTCCCACTTACTACTTGAAGCCTTGGTGGCACTCAATTGTTGATTGAGTTGAGCGGTCACAATCTTTCCCAATAGCCATAGAGCATTACGAACCTCCTTATTTGACGTGTCACTGTCCTAAATAGCTTGAGACATATTCTGAAACACAATGATTATGAATAAGATATAAACCTTAGAGGAATTAACTCTATTGCACGATATAGATCATGAAGAAGTGAAACAGTTCCTAAAATGCTTTGTAGACTCCCATTCATTGTTGTGGTGCGCTTCACAACCATGAATAAGACTCTAATTGACATGGTGTGTTGGAATCCACAGGCTATTAACAACTTAGTGCTATGATATCAAATTTTTCATGACCAGGACCTAGGGTCAAGACATGACACGATGAATGGGAACTCGAAAAGATCCCAAGCAAGCCTCTTAAAATATCATTGCACATCCTTGGTCGCAAAAGCAATTAAGTAGCAATAATAGAATAGAAATAAGGACAAAGGGGCTAAGGGAGTTCTTCATAGCATTAAAACACACGAGAGCCAAGAGAGTAAAAGCTCATAGCATCATTACATAATTTGTCCAACAATACCTCTAAACTTAGAATTGAGCAAGGTCCAAGACAACATTCCGGGCTCACCCTCATAGTCAAAAGAATACAATAAGAGAAACAGAGTCTTTGCATAACATAAGAAGCAAAGATATCGCCCTCGAGATTGAGGACTCACCACACTTGCTTTAAATAGATAGTACTAGCCACGTAGTGGAGGATGATCAAGTAGAGTTCTAGTTCCTACATGGTAACATCATGTAGGTATAGAGTATGCATTAGTATGTTTGAATGTGCTAAGTATGTAGGATGCAAACAACAAGCGATAGGAAACATAATTGAAATGCATAATAGGCAATAAATGAGCATATAATACTATGGGATGCATGAGTGATACTTGAAGTAAAATATGTTTACATAGAACATATTACATATGTAGTAAGAGACCAACATTATGATGGATTATTGTACAATGCCATCCATTTGATTGATGTATCAACCCCTTAATTGGTTGATAGTGATTGCACCCCACCATCTGTGGTGATTGAGGTACCAACCCCTCAATTGGTTGAAGGTGGATTGCACCCTGACATCCATGGTAATTGAGGTATCAACCCCTCAATTGGTTAATAGTGGATTGCACCCTGCCATCCATGGTGATTTAGGTATAACTCCTAATTGATTGATGGTGGATTGCACCCCGTCATCCATGTTGATTGAGCTCTAGTACCTGCTCAACTAAGTGTAGTCAACTTGCAACACTATAGATACTTTTCATGAAATCAACATATATATAACATTCTTTGATCATCATAAAGTCATAAAAGTCATTGGTCATGGATTATCAATGGCTTAAGAACCCCAAACCGGACATTTCATCAAACACTTGGTGAGTGTGTGATGCTAGTGTAAAATCATGCAATTATAGAGTGAAATCATGTAAGAAATCTTGAAATAAATCAACCCACCAACACTTGGTAATATCACCTTACAAAATACATTGAAACCCCGCAACAAAAATCATCATAGATCTTAGATTCAAAGCTCAAAACATGCATATACAGACACCCTTTTACAAAATCACAACATAGTTCATAGCCAAATTCATAATAGAAGACCCATAAGTTAAATCACCTTAGAAACATGTAATTTAGGTAAAAAGGAAGCTTGGGAACCATTGGTGAAAGAACCCAATGGTTGAAACCCACATACCTTAACATTGGAGAATTTCTTGATGAAGATTGAGATGAGAACTTGAAGCTTGAGTGAATTCGTTAAGATTCAGAAATGAATTTGGAACCCTTGATTTTGAGTGAAATATTGGTCTAAGTGTTTGAGAAGGTTTTGGGGAATGTCTTATATGATATGAAGGTGAAACATGGCTTAGTATAGGTGTTTTTACACATGGGGAGACTTAGGTCCAAGATCTAAGGTCCTTAGGTCAAATAAAAAAATAGCAACAAAAATATACCAGTTCGCGCCCGGCAGCGTCGCGCCAGGGGCACAGACCCCTTCTATTTTTCATAAAATTTGGATATTCGAATTTTTCTACAGTTTCTCTAAAATCGAGCTAAGACTCATTCCCCACTCACTGTTTCCCCTGGATAATGAATATGAAGCCAGATTTTTTATATCACACACGGTTTTGAGATATATGAAAATTACGATTATAGGCACTTTTAAGGAACATTTTTGAGCACTTTTTGGGGTCGTTTCAAATAATGTCGATAGAAAATCACAAAATCACTCAAAACCATGGTAGAATCTCGTAGAACTATCATAGAGCCCAGCTTTCCACATCTTCTGAACAAGGCTCAACTCTACGTGCCCTAGTGTCTAAGCTTGAATTCCCCATGAGCCCTCTTGAGCCCAGAGGGTACATCCAAGCACAATCAGGGTGTGAATAGGTGTCACGATCCAAAATAAGGACCAAGGAATGACATGGCAAATGGGAATCTGAGAGTCCCCAAAAAAGCCTCATAGCATCTATTCATACATCATTAGTTTAGAAATGTGTATGAAATAGTAAACAAATAATTCTAATGGAAAGGAATGTAGAACTCACGCTATGGGTGTGTAATAAGGATAGGGATTAACATGGATTCACATAACACATAGCACAAAAGAATTAAAGGGTGGGTGAGTATGACTCACTCTATGGGGACAGTAAAGGACTTTGGATCTTCCACATTTCCGCATCATAACATAATCTCATATCATAATTCTCATAATAATTTCGTCATACCCATATATGCAATAGAGTACTATATTCATAAGCTCTAAGTACAACAAAAAGCATATATCCGAACAAGAGTCAATAAAATGTCCAACAATGCCTCTAATCATAAGATAGGATGAGAGCCAAGATATGTCCCGGGCTCACCCTCAAAGTAAATAACATAAACAAAACATCATAGGTAGATGAATGGTGGTTTGTCGTTGAATGATAGGACTCACCACAATGAGTATCTCAAATCTTATCTTGCCGTCGAACGGTGGATAAAGGTAATCTCTAGTCCCTGTATGGATAGATCATGTAGGCGAAAGTATGCATCAGTACGCTTGAATGTACTAAGTATTAGGGCATGCAATGCACATGAGCTCATTAAACCTTCATTCAATGTTATATGACAAGTACACATATACAGATAGAACCATATAACAAGAGTATAATATACCAATATGCCATGAGATGCATGATGCATGAATGCAAAAACACTTCATATATAATGGGGATAGGACTTTAACCAACATACGACCGAGTGAGCTATAACTTGGAACTCTGTCATCTTCCCCACAATGGATAAAGAGGTGACCTACTTGCCCAAGGTAGATCCATTAATATTCATTATCATCGTTCCCTAAAGGGGCATAAACATAATCATATGTTAGGCACATAGTTCAAGAGAAAGGAGTATGGACCCTTGGGGATAGCGCACTCTGCCTCCAATTCTATCGGTGCTAGATCATCATTCCACATGAATACATATACATATACAAGCTTGTAAAAGAGGCATTCAAATCATTTACATGAAATACTTAGGACTAAAGGCCAAATCACATTTCATATTTATGCATTCTTAGGCTTTAAAGCAAAACATACTTCACACTCATGCGTACTTGGACTAAAATGCCTAATCATACTTTATGTCATATTTTTATTCATAGGAATAGTTCTATTAAATACATAGATATGAGAAAGGAGTACGGACCCTTATGATAGCCCACCCTACCTAAAACCTCAATTCTACGCTTCTTTGAGCACCATTATAAGGAAGGAGTATGGACCCTTTGGGATAGCTCACCCTACCTCCAACCTCAATCGGTGCTCTATAAACATAGTGTTATAAACACCCATCATTTGCTCAAAGATCCATAATCATAGACATTTATGTGATCACAGACTTATCATACCCATACTTTATTTTAAAACATAACCATCATCATAATTGGGACTTAGCCCACATCATAAACTTCTTGAAAAACCATAGTCATGTATGCATATGCCATGAATGAGATGAGGATAGTGTGAGCAATAGAGATTAAATCTTACATACAATACATTATGAAATTCTAGTAAACCCAAAAGTAAAATCCACATTTAAATCATAATATAGATTACTCATGCTTAAATCAAACTTAAAAGGGGAGATGTGCATTCATATATTAATAACTTCAATGTAATTCATCATTTTAGGGCTTAAATCACTTTAAAGTCAATAATACAATATAGCCCATACATCTATTGAATTAACTAAACAATAATCTTAAAAACCAATAACTAAAGTAAGCTAAATTTAATATAAATCAAGTAGAAGAGTTTTGGGTCTTCTTTGTTGAAAGGGACCAAGAATCGATCCCACAAAACTAAGTTCACCAACAAGAAGTAAGAAGAATATGATGAATATTGAACTCCTTCCTTGAATCCCAAGCTAATTCTCCACTAGAATTTGTGAGAGGAGATCTTAAGAGAGTCCATCTAAGTGTAAGAGTGAATTTAAATGAGGGAAATAGAGTTTAGGTCATTTAAATGTCTTTAGATAGCATAGAAACGAAAACACAATTAATGATCATGTAGAAAAATGTTGTCAGGGGTCCACATGGAGGAGTATGCGGCCTGTACCAAGGTATACGGTCTGTGTGCCCTTTTGTGATCCGACACTTAGAAAAATTTCCACTGATGAAGGTTTGAGATGGTAATTCCATACTTAAAAAACAATTGAATGTTGGCACCCATACGGTCGGCTTCGCCACCCATGAAAGGTCACACGACCTAGTGGCCTCTCGTGAAACTTCACTAAGAAATTCATCATTGATAAAGTTCCAAGATGGTGATCTAATCCTTAGAAAATCTTCATTCTGATGCTATACGGAAGACCTCATGGACCGTGAAAGGCTATATGGTCCATGAGAAGTCCATGTCTGAAGTGTCTTGGCCAAAATGTGGATTTTTAAGGCCAAGGCACTCCACACGGTCCACCACATGGAAAGTGAAGCCGCACAAGAACTGTGTGGGACTCATGTGTTGTTTCCATGGTCTCTAACTCTTCATTAAAGCCAACACTCTACAGGCTAGGCCAACGGCCATGTCAAAGCACCTCTACATGATCTATATACCTTTACACGACCCGTGGAGGCTTCTCTGAAGTATCACCTTTGTCCAAAACTTTCCGAATCCGAATTTTCAAGCTCCATTAAGGTCATACAAAATTCGGGTCCTTACATCATCTCTCCCTCAGGGACATTCGTCTTTGAATTTGCTAGAATAAGGCTTAAAATGCTTGACTTAGAACATGAAACATCAAAACATAATGTATAATGCATTTTCAGCACTTGAAAATCTAAAGCCATTAAGACTCATATCAAAACATATTCAAATCATTCAAAACATCTTTAAAATTATTTTCATACAAATGTATGTATGTCATCTCATAAAACTCAAGAGTAGAAGAATTAGGACCTCTCGAAATTGGAGGAACCTTATACCTTAGGCTTGAGTTGATTGGGAAAGATGGGGCTATCATTTCATTATGTCCAACTCCACCGCCCAATTAGCACTCTCCACATGTTGATTTCTCCAAAGCACCTTGATTAAAGCCACATCCTTGTTGTGAAGCCGCTTTACTTGCCAATCCAAAATCTCAATCGTAACTTCCTCATAAGACAAATTCTCCTCAACCTCAAGACTTTTCCAAAGGCACAATGGTACTAGGATCACTAATCAATTTTCTCAATATAGATACATGGAAAACTAGGTGAATAGAGCTCAAATCCAGAGGCAAATCCAATCTATAAGCCTTATTCCCAACTCGCTCAACAATCTCATAAGGACCTACATATTGGGGACTCAATTTTCCCGTCTTGGCAAAACGCATTAAACCCTTCATGGGTAAGACCTTCACATACACCCAATCACTAATGAAACTCAAGATCCCTCTTCCTAACATCCAAATAGGACTTTTGGTGACTTTGAGCTGCCTTCAATCTCTCCATAATCAACTTCACCTTTTCTATAGTCTCCATCACCAAGTTCGGGCCAATCAAATCCATCTTTCACAACTCAAACCACCCCACTAGACATCTACATCTCCTACCATATAAAGCCTCAAACAGTGCCATACCAATGCTAGCGTGAAAGTTATTATTATAAGCAAACCCAATGAGTGGTAGATGATCATCCCAATTACGTTTGAAGTCCAACACTCAAGCCCTCAACATGTCCTCTAAAGTCATAATTGTCCTTTTGCCATGTACATCGGTTTGAGGATGAAAAGCGATACTTAACTTAGCCTTAGTACGAAGTCCTTTTTGAATTGACTTCCAAAAGTGAGAAGTAAATTGGGTGCCATGATCTGATATGATAGACCTAGGCACTCCATTAAACCTCACCAACTCTTTAATATACAACCTTGCATCATCCTCAGCACTAAAGGTAGTCTTGACTAGTAAGAAATAGGTTGATTTAGTCAGTCGATAACAATAGCCCAGATTGAGTCAAATTGCCTTCGAATTCGAGGCAAACCAACCATAAAATCTATGTTCACATCTTCCCACTTCCAAGTAGGAATTTCAATATGTTGATTCAAACCACTGAGCCTTTGGTGCTTTACCTTTGTTGACAATTAGGACATTCAGATACAAAAATGACTATATCTTTCTTCATACATTGCAACCAATACACTTCCCTCAAATCCCGATATATCTTAGTAGATCTTGACAAATAAAATAATGATAGTTATAGGCTTCATTCATGATCACCCTCCTAAGACCATCAACATCTGAAACACACAATCGATATTGATACCGAAGCACACCATCTCCCCCTTGAGAGAAAACCTCTATCTTCTTTTCGGCAACCAATTTCTTCAACTCGACCAATAACGGGTCTAGATCTTTCTTAGCCTTAACATCAACCACCACAGGAAGATTCGACCCCATTCTGAACATAAATACCACTATTATTAGAGTCGGCTAACCTAACACCGAACCTAGCCAAACGGTGAACATCCTTTATCAACATGAGCCAAACTCCCCATAGATAGCCTATTAAGAGCATTAGCTACAACATTTGCCTTACTGAGATTATATTGCACACTATGTCATAGTTCTCGAGATGTTCCAACCATCTTCTTTGCCTCAAGTTAAGATCCCTTTGAGTGAACACATATTGCAAACTCTTATGATCGGTCAAAATATCAAAATGAACTCCATACACATAGTTTCTCCAAATCTTTAAAGCAAACACAACCACCCTAACTCAAGATCATGAGTCGGGTAATTACACTCATGTGCCTTTAATTGCCTCGAAACTTAAGTTATCATCTTACCATGTATCATAAGCAAATAACCCAACCCAATCTGAGTAGCATCACAATATATCAAAACCCATCTAAGCCATCCGGTAGAGCCAAAACAGGAGCTGAGGTAAGCCAATCTTTCAAAGTTTGAAAACTCTTTTCACATTCATCCAACCACACAAACTTGGACTTCTTTTGGGTAAACTTGGTCAATGGAGATGCAATAGATAAGGAACATTCAACAAACCTTCTAAAATAACCAGTCAAGCCAAGAAACTTTCAATATCCAAAGGAGTCAATGGTCTAGGTAAATTCTTCACGACCTCAATCTTTTTCGGGTCAACCATAATAGCATCACCATATACCACATGACCAAGAAAAGATACTTCACCCAACCAAAACTCATATTTGCTAAATTTGGCATATAATTGCTTCTTCCTCAAAGTTTGAAGAACCAATCTCAAATGATCCATATGTTCTCACTCACTTCGGGAATAATTAAGGATATAATTTATGAAGATAACCACAAAACTATCAAGGAATGACTTGAATACCCAATTATAAGATCCATAAAACACGGACGAAGCATTAGTCAAACCAAACAATATCATGACAAATTTAAAATGCCCATACCTAGTTTGAAAAGTCATCTTGGGAATGTCACACTCCCTAACCTTCAATTGATGATATCTAGAGTAGATGTCAATCTTTGAGAAATGGGTGGCCCCTTGAAGTTGATCAAACAAGTCATCGATACTGGGCAATAGATACTTATTCTTGATGGTTATCTTATTTAATTGCATATAATCAATGCACATCTGAAGAGACTCATCTTTCTCTATTACAAATAATACCAGAGCATCCCATAGAGATATACATGGCCTAATAAGGCCTTTCTCCAACAAACCTTCAACTCAGTCGATGTCATATGATAAAGAGGAATAGAGATAAGTGAGTATCCGGGAGAAGAGCTATGCCAAAGTCAACCTCCCTTTCAGGAGGAAAATTGGAAATCTTCAGGAAACACATCCGAAAACTCATTCACCATCGAAACCAATTCAAGAGTAGGTGACTCAAATTCCATATCCTTAACTCTCACAATATGATAAGTATATTCCTTGGAAATCATCTTTCGGGCCTTATGATAAGAAATAAACTGACCTTTGATAGTAGAGACACTACCTTCTATTCAAGAATGGGCTCATCCAAAAACTGGAACATGACTTTTTAGGTTCAACTGTATACCCTCACACAGTCTGTGGAGGCTTCCCTGAAGTGTTACCTTGGTCCAAAACATTCCAAAACCAAATTTACAAGCTCTATTAAGGTTAATACAAAGTTTGGATCCTTACAATAGGTGAGTGAATCCATGGGTAATCAATTATAGGCCTCACCTCAATAACCACATAACAACTAGGTCTTCAACCCTGTGCTGGCACGTGGCACCTAATCCAAAATATACATCCATAATGGTGGAATGTATGCTCTGTGGAAGTAAAACTCCCCCTTGCATAAGCAAATGAAGTCTACAAACATGCAGACGAGTCGTGGAGTAATTTAGAAGTTGTGGACCACCTTTCGTGCCCTGAGGATCTGAGAAGTTGACTTGCAAGAATGTTATCAGACGAAACCCCCTTTAACAGTCGTAAACCCTTTTACGAGTCGTGAAGGGGTGTAGCAGAAGAGAAGTCTAAAATCCCAGTAGTAGAATATGAGACCCCGACTATGAGCCGTAGAAGACAATGTGAGTCATAGAGTGCTTTTTTGGAGTTTGCCGACTAGTTTTCCTAATTTGTGTTGGACTTACTTTTAATTATTATCAATAGGTTTTTTAAAGTTATTTTCTAACTTTTTTTTATTATTATAAATAGGTTTTTTAAGGCTATTTTTCTAAAGTTCTTGTCAATTCATGTCAATTTTCAATAGTTTAGATTTTGTACTCATAGAACTCAATATTCTTAGAGAGAAAATTGTGAGAGAGTCTTTGAGAACATTTTTGGTTTAATTCAATCTTTAAGTTTGTGATTTTCATTGACATTGGATTTGCTTGATCTTAGTTCAATTGTGTAAGTATTCAATTATGTCTTCTCAATTCATAATCTCTTCATCTCCACATAGCATGAGTAGTTAAATCCACAACTAGCGTTGTGTTGATCTATGAAGAACTAACAAAGTAAAATCAGATAATTTACAATTCTTGGAAGGTGTATATTCATGTATTAATTAACCCTTTTCATTTTGCATGTTTTCTGATTGTGGCTAACATTAGAGCTTGCCTAGCGTTACTAACTGGAACATAATAGCAATGAATAGGAAAATATATTAATTAAATGGATTTGATTGATGAGTTCTCATCTAATCAATCAAACTGGTCCAAGGAGAGGTTATACTGGGACTTATAGGTAATGGTTAGTAATGCATACTATGGAGATGGGAAAAGTCGCATAGTGAAGTTCATCTCTCACCTTTGACCAAAGGGCTTGGTGAACTTAAATTACCATCCTGCATACTATACACTAGATGAGAATGATGTTATTCGGGGATACTAAGTTGGGGAATCATGGGGAACACTATGATCCTAGTTACTCTCAATTATTGATTTTTCTCTCGTGATAGTTAGTTTGTTTATTTTCACATTGATTTATTGTAAACCCCCTTTTTTCGGAATTGAGTCGGTTAACTACTCAGACTTCATATTGGTGAATTTGTCTTGAGTTTATGTATTCCCCATGGGTTCGACCCTAACCTTGGTTAAGTTTTATTTCTTGACAATGAATGCTTTATCCTCTAATAAGGAGGTGTAACTTTGGCAACATCAAGATTTTGGTGCCATTGCTGGGGAATATAACTAGAATTAGTAAATGCATTAGTAATTCGAGTGCTAATCCTTAGTTTCCTTTATTTTACTTTTATTTTTGTTTTTGTTCTTTTCAGGGTGTACAAGTAGTATATGCCCAACATTCGGAGTCAAGGCAGACCCTTAACTCTATTTGATCTAGAGATCCACAAAATTACAAAAAGAATGGCCCAAGACAATACCAATAATGCAGCTAATGCATCCCCAAATAGGAATAATAATGATTATGATAGGAGAGAGAACCCACCTCCTTTTGAGGACATTCCACAGCCTCAGGAATTTAACGCCAATGCTTACCAGTGGAATAAGTACAGGTTGAACCCTATGGCTATGGATATGACTGGAGCTATTGTGTTACCGCCACTATAGGCAGACATAATGTCTTTAGTAGGTTACTTTAGATGCTGCAGAATGTTGGGCTATTTGCGGTCTTACCATCAGAGGATCCACATAGTCACTTGCACAATGTAGCATTTGTTTGTAAGAGTGTGATAGGAAAACAAAATTTGTCTATGGATGTTGTGGGACTTCGTGCCTTCCCATTGTCTCTTATGGGTAATGTTGCATTGTGGCTATCTGAGCTCCCACAGAGTTCAATCACCAGCTGGGCTAACTTGCAGAAGGCATTTTTGGAGAGGCACTTCCCTAGATCGAAGAAGCTCAAGTTAAAAGACCATATCAACAACTTCGAGCAATTTCCTGGTGATTCGATAAGCACTACATTAGAGTGATTCACTAAATGTCTGAGAAACGTCCTTGACCACAAGATAGATGATAACGCGTTGGTGGAGATCTTCTATCATGCCCTTGATGAGAACAGTTAGGCCTGTGCTGACATTGTCATTAGGGCATGTTTCTAGATCAACTATTGCAAGGATTGCAGAATGTATGGATTAAGTCAAGACAAATCGTCCATTGGGGCAGTGAGATAGAACCTCCATAAAGAGTTCACATGTTATCAATGTGGGGTCAGAGCAAGCCAAAATTGATGAAGAAATTATACAGTGGCTTGCTGAAATTTGCAAACGCATGAATTTGGTAATAAAGTAGAACCAAGAAAGAGTGAACGCAGTGGTCCACCAACCCCCGTATGCAGCCATGTAGAAGGAGCCATACTTTGAGGAGGATGTATGTTTTATTAATGATCAGATGGGGGGTTTCTGAACTAACGCCCAAGGGTCTAATCAAGACTATTGGTGCCAAGATCAAGGAAACAAAGATTGGAACTTTGGTAGAGATAGAGCTTACAGGGACAACCATGGAGGTTATCATGATAGGAACAGGGGTCCAGATATAGATTGGGGTCGTAGAGAAGGTTTCAGTAATGATCCTTATGTGCTACCACATAGCCGTGACATAGGTGCAGGCAACTCTAGAATTGAGGAAATGTTTGATCGCCTATGAAAGAAGGTTAAGACACAGGATGAGACCCTACGAAGCATGAATATAGAGATCTCTAGTATCAATAAAAAAAATAGAATCTCATTCGGTGGATATAATAGTTAGTCAAGTGTCAACTCAATTGAATCTGAGTTAGAGGTACATTGCCTAGTAATACAATGCAAAATCCTAAGAATGACAGGCAGTGTATGGTGGTCAATACTCGAGGTGGAAAGAGAACAATTGACCCTCTTATCTCAATTGATATGAAAGATGTTTGTGAGGAGATGGTTTGATGCAAAGGATGCATATGAAGGAGCTGATCGTGGCAAGGATGGGGTGAGTGAAGCAGCTGAAGCACCATAAAGGTTTAAGCCCGTCCCTTGGCCTCCTCCTCCCTTCCCTCGGAGACTCAAAAAGAGGGAGGAGAAAGACAAGTTCAAGCATTTTCTCTCCATGCTAAAGAAACTATATATCAACATCCCTCTCATTGAGGCCTTGGAGAAAATGTTGGGCGATGCAAAGTATATGAAGCACTTGGTCACCAAAAGGGGCACAGTGAGTCACTAGCTTTCTCAAGAGTTTCAACATTGTGGTGTTGTCACTACAAAGTCCTTGGTTTAGAGAAGAGAAGATCCAGGTGCTTGTACCATGCCTTACACCATTGGAGATGTACAGTTAGTAAGGGCACTATTTGATTTAGGTACCAATATCAATCTGATGCCCCTGGAGGTCTTTAAGAAGGTTGGATTGCGAGCCTCTACTTCTACTAATATGCGGTTATTGATGGCGGATCGTACAGTAAAAAAGGTTGTGGGGTTACTTTATGATGTGTTGGTGAAAGTTGAAAATTTTGTATTCTGCACAGACTGTGATCCTTGATTATGAAGTTAATTTTAAAGTTCCTATTATCTTAGGAGGGCCCTCCTTAGCTACCGGATGCACCTTTGTGGATATGGAGAAAGGCCTGCTCAAGTTCAAATTTAGGAAAGACGAGGTCGTATTCAATGTGTGTCAGCAAGCAAGGAAAGATAATGATGTGAGAGTGGTTTCTATTATAGAACTATTGATGAAGCTGAACCAAAGGTACCTCTTAAAGAAAGATTAGGTGTTGACTGATTGGAAGTAGTGATGATGAACTTCGATAGTGATGGCATCACAGACTATGAGGAGACAGTGAATGCTCTAGAGGAGTCCTATGGTCCTAGGCACCAAACTAAACTAGACATCGATTTGCGAAATTGGGATTCATCGGCTACAAAGCACTCCATAAAAGACCCACAGGTGTTAGAAATGAAGGCCCTTCCAACACATCTAAGGTATGCATTTTTTGGAGCTAAAACCACTTTGCTAGTCATAGTTGCTATGAACCAGAATGAGGAGCATGTGAGCGCCCTTGTAAGGATGTTTAAACAATTCAAGAAGGCCATAGGATGGATGATTACAGATCCTATTAATATTCCTCCCAAGGTATGTACACACAAAATACTGTTGGTCAAAAACTACAAGACGAGCATTGAGCACCAAAGACGTCTCAACCCTTCTATGCAAGAGAATGCAGGAGTAATCTACCCAAATACAAATAGTGAATGGGTGAGTTTGGTGCAATGCATTCCAAAGAAAAGAGGTATCATAGTGGTACCCAATGCCAACAATTAGTTGATCCTAATGTAGCTAGTCATAGGATGGAGGGTATACATGGATTACAGAAATTTTAATGCTTTGACAAAAAAAGAACACTTCCCTATGCTATTCATGGATCAGATGTTGGATCAATTAGCTGGAACTGGGTGGTACTGCTTTTTTGATTGGTATTCAGCTATAATCAAATCACCATTGCTCCTGAGGATCAAGAGAAAATGATATATACATGCCCTTATGGCACCTTCAAATTTAAGAGGATGACATTCGGTTATGTAATGCACCAGCAATATTCCAGAGATGCATGTCCATCTTCTCAAACATGGTGGAATTCATTATTGAAGTCTTCATGGATGACTTTAGTGTGTTTGGAGACTCATTTAAGGATTGCTTAAGAAGTATCACTTCATGGTGAAAGAGGGCATTATGTTGGGGAACATGATATCCAGCAAAGGAATTGAGGTTCACAGAGCTTAGGTGGAGGTGATCGAGAAACTTCCCCCACTGATCCTCAATAAAGGGTGTGAGGAGTTTGTTGGGGCATGCAGGATTCTATCGGAGGTTCATAAAAGATTTCTCTAAAATTTCACACCCATTATGCAAATTTCTAGAGAAAGATGCTAAGTTTGTGTTTGATGACGCATGCCTAAAAGCCTTTGAAGAAATGAAGAAGATGTTTATTTTAGCACCTTTTACTGTAGTACTAGATTGTCTAATCCCATTGAGATCTTGTGTGATACAATTGGGGTTTCATTAGGTGTAGTATTGGGACAAAGCAAGGTGAAGATATTACATTTCACATACTATGCCAGCAAAGCCCTAAACATGACCCTTAAGAACTACACTATCATCGAACAAAAGTTACTCGTATTAGTCTTTGCATTCGAAAAGTTCAGATCATATCTGTTAGGGGCCAAAGTGGTGGTGCATACAGACCACTTAGCACTTAAATATTTGATGGCTAAGAAGGATGCAAAACCAAGGTTGATGAGATGGATGCTTCTTGCAAGAGTTCAACTTTGACATCATCGACAAAAAAATACAGAGAATCAGGTTGCAGATCACCTCTCTAGATTGGAATATGATGCAATGATACAATTTGATGATGGGCTAGAGATAAATGATTTTTTCCTGATAAGCGAGTGTTGGCTGCATCTCATGATCTGATACTTTGGTTTACAGACTATGCATACTATCTGGTAAGTAATATCGTGCCCCCCGACCGAAGCGCACATCAACGTTGGAAGTTTATGTCTGATGTGAGGAAGTTCTTTTGGGATGATTTGTTCCATGTATATGTTGATAGGATTATTCGTCACTGTGTTCCTGAGGTTGAAATAATGAGCATACTTGAGGCAAGTCATTCATCTTTGGTGTAAGGACATCATAGTGGAATTCGAATAGCCCATAAGATCTTACAATATGGATATTACTGGCCCACCATCTACTAAGATACCCATGACTTTGCCAAAGCTGATTATAGGTGCCAAAGATAAGGTGGGCTTTCCCGCAAGCATGAGCTTCCTCTAAACCCCATTATGATGATTGCGTTATTTTATGTATGGAGGGTAAATTTCATGGGAGCATTTGTCAGTTTGAATGGAAACAAGTATATCCTAGTTGTTGTGGATTATGTATCAAAGTAGGTGCAGGCTGTGGCTCTACCCAATAATGAGGGAAAAAGTGTCACAACTTTTACTGAAGAAGCATATTTTCTTGAGGTTTGGCACCCCTCGGGCACTTATCAGTGATGGAGGTTCTCACTATTGCAATAGACTTTTTAAAGCTTTTCTTGAAAAGTATGGAGTGAAATATTAAGTGGCGACACCTTATTATCCTCAGACAAGTGGGCAGGTGGAGGTGTTCAATAGGGAAATTAAACATATCCTATCCAAAACTGTGAATGCAAATCGGACAGATTGGTCATGAAAGCTGGATGATGCATTTTGGACATACCGAACTACATTCAAGACCCCTATAGGCATGTATCCCTACCAACTTGTCTTTGGGAAAACATGTCACTTACTAGTGGAGCTTGAGCATAAAGCAATGTGGGCACAGAAGAAGTTGAATTTTAATTACAATGATGTAACAAACTCTAGGCTAAGCCAACTCAAAGTGCTTGACGAGTTTCAATTGAAAGTATATGAGAGCTCAGCCTTATATAAATAGATAATGAAATTGCAGAACGATCGTCGCATAGAAAATCGCCTCTTCTCACCATGGGACTTGGTGCTGCTCTACAATTCTAGACTACAGTTATTCCCTACAAAGCTCAAATCCAGATGGTTGGGACCCTCCCTTTCAAGTAAAAAGCGTCTTCAATCATGGGGCCATTGAGTTGGAGAGGTGAAATAGAGGAACATTCAAGGTAAATGGCCAAAGAGTCAAGCCATACCTTGGAAATGTGGATGAGATAAAGACGATCGAAGAATGGGATCTTGAGAAAGTTTGATTACTCAAGCTATCTATGTTGTGCCGCGACAATAAATTAGGTGCTACTTGGGAGGAAATCCAAGATGGAGATTGGCACTTTGGCACTCAGGTATGTGTTTTCGACCCCTTATATTCTATTTTTTTGTGAATTTTTGCATTGGGTACAATGCACATCCTTTTTACATGGGGTGTAGGTAGTTATGGGCCTTAGTGAAGTCTGAGTAGCTTATGATCCATAACTACTCCAATTTTTTATCGCGAAATTTTCTTGCTTATGTACTTTTTTCCCCATGGATATTTATTTTCTGTTGAACTGACATGTTTAGGATGTTTAGATGATATTTGCAACATATAGTACCAATACTTATGGCATATAGTATGTTTTTATGTTTGTTTGGAAAAATGAAACCCACCAAAAATTTTGATTAGTAGTTAGATAGCAAGCACACATGTTTAGGTGTTCGGCAATATCTGTTCTGATATGTGAGGGCACATTGAGATAAGAAGCATGATCTATGAGTCTTTTGTTGATAATGTATGCAGTGCCATGATATTGTGAACTTATTTTGCTAGATTCATTTATTTTGTGTTAATTCAGAACTTGCCCCGTTACTTTTAGTTAGATGGTAGATTAATTGGGTTAGGAAAGGATCTTAGGCCGTTGTTCTTAAATAGTGCACTTCAGCCTAAAAATAACCAACTAAAATTGATGATATACTCTTGTTCCAAATATTTGAGCCTAACGTGTACTTATTCTTTGAAAACTCCTGATTAACCTAGCCTTCTCTAGTGAAAAATCATGAGATAATTGGCCCTGATCTTTCCTTGAACATTGTGTACCTTGACTGAGGCAAAAGCCTAATTTGAGGGTGGGTACCAAAAGTGGCCTTGGTTCAGAGTAGAGATATTGTGTACCTCAATACAGGCTAAAAGCCTAAGTTGAGGGTGGCTGGTGTAATGGTAAGGCACAAAAATAAGGTAGTGCGTTTAGGAATGAGGAGAAAAAGAAGAAAAATCATGTATTAGACGCAAGAAAAATGAAAGACTCCTTGATTAAGAGCTAAAAAAATGAAGTATGAAAATAAGGTAAAAAGTTGAAAAATGATAAGAAAGCACCCAGAAAAGTTTGAAATAGGAAAAAAGGAAGAACAAGGTGAAAATAACAAAATTGGTGAGGCAAAAGTATAGAAAAACACGGTTTCAAGGAGGGCCTTTAGTTACTATTTTCCCAAAATATCATACCAAAGCCCCTTGAGCCTACATTACAAGCCAAGAAAATCCTAAAATGATCCTAGCTAATTAGTTGAAGATCAGAGTCATGAGCCTATTGTATTAGTCATCATGCATGAATATTTATTGTGAGGTTGAGTGTTTTTGCATAGTCCCAAGATTTAAACATGAAACCATCATTATGAGTAAAAAATGAGACTTTTTTCTGTGAGAGCACTTGCATTGCATTGTTAGCATTTGGCTTGTTCAGTGAGTGTGGACTGTTGATAATCTCTTGTTTGTCATAGTTGTGTTGTCACATGCAC
>JAOTQR010000100.1:4076863-4102506 GCA_025774065.1 Solanum ossicruentum | reverse complement strand
CTCTAGATCGGATCCATAGTCTGACTTCTTGCATGTCCCTAAGACGAACCCTAACTTGCTTTTGGCTCGCAGTGTGATCATCATGGATCTACTCCACATCGAATAGTTCTCAGATCCCGTAAGCTGAACAGAGGTCAGAACTCCGCCTGGAGTATCTGAAGGGTGGAGATGTAAAGGATGGTTGTGATTCTTCAGAACGTGATCTAAGGTCTCAGCCGGAGCTTGAGTTGCGGCAGCACCTGCAGTCGTCGTTGCTTCCATCACCGTCAAGCTTTTTGATCTAACCACAGCTGATCGAGCACAATGGCTCTGATACCATGAAGAGCAACAAGGCTCAAGTCATGCACGCTTAGATTGATGAAGAAGAAATGGAATCAGAGAGAATCGTGAGAGAAGTCTAGTTGGAGAATTGGGGGATTTTGTTTCATTCAGAAAAGAAAGTCTCAAAGTACAGAGCACCATTCATGTGCCTTTTATATGTGTACAAAAGTGTATGTATGTATGTACAGTGACATGTATATCTATGTAGATATTTTCTAACTACTAATTATCCTTCTAATTAATTAGCAATAATCAACCAGTAACTAACTAACCAACTATTAACTCAATCAATTCTCAATAAATATACTTACCATAACTAACATAAACTATATAAAAAGAAATACTTTCAAATGTGAGTTTTCATTAAATATTTTCTATTTTCACTATTTTAATTAAAGTTGAGAATCAGAACTTGATAAACATTTAACCAATAAAAAATAAGCACTTTGGACAAGCTTAAAGGATCAAAACTGTTCAAATTATACTTAACAAGATACTCCTTCTGTCCCATTCACATAAGCAATATTTTCTTTTTGTCGTTTTCAAAAAATATTACTTTAGTCTAATTGAAAATAATTTATTTTTAAATATTTTTTTTACTTTAGTGAAATAATTTTTAGCCACATACAAATATGTAAAAACAATTTTATATTATAAATTTTAAAAAATTATATATTTTTTTTAAATATCGTGTCCAGTAGATAAAATGTAACAGAGGAGTACTATTCTGAACCCATTGTCCAAGACAAGGGACAATTATTCTCAGTTTCTCACTTCATTCTGTGTAACTTCCATTTTACATAGAGTATTAAACTTGTCAATCTTTCTTCTTTGAAATTTCCTACAATAAACAAACATAGTATTTGTCATCCTATTCATAATCCTATATATATCAAGTTGTGTTGGATATTCAGCTAAATAAAAAAAGATGGCAGGAGGAGGTGGAGGTGATCAAGAAACAAATTTGGAATTTACACCTACATGGATTGTTGCCTTAGTCTGTACTGTCATAGTTGCTATATCTCTTCTTGTTGAAAGAATTCTTCACTATGGTGGCAAGGTGATCAACCATTCACTAGTTCTGTGCATCACAAAGTTTTCTTGATTTTTGTTATAAGTTTTTCAGAAACAGTCTCTCTATCTCTATAAATTAGTGGTAAGATAGTGTATATTTTACCCTCCTGCTATGTTATTGTTTGTTGATTCACATAGTAATTTACTCTTCCTACTCATGATGTGTGTCATATCTCTTTTCTTGATCAGCCAAGTTCCTTCACTCAAGACTATTGTAAATTGACTAGTTTTACGTTGACTGTTAGCTGGTTTCAATATTTGTTAATTTGTGGGACAAAGTTCTCTTGACTTTTGGTATCTGATTTGAGGTTTTGTTTACTGTATATAGGCAACTGCACCTTCTTGTTGTTGTTGTTGTTATGGTTCCTTGCATATGTGCTCCGCACTACTTTGCTATTACTTGTCATGTTATTCCTTTAATTGTTGCTCTGATTTGCTTGAGCTGAGGGTCATTTGGAAATAGTGTCTTTTCCTCTCCTACTCTAGCCTCCTCGGACCCCATTTGTAAAATTTCATTGGACATGTTGTTATTGTACTTATATGTTAGTTCATAGTAATTTACTATTGGTACTTCTTATGTGCTATAGCACGAGTTAATTTCTCTACAACTAATAGTTATTATCTCAGAAAGTCACTTTCTTTGTTGAAGAAAATTTTGTGAGATAATAAGTATCAGCTGAGTGATCATCTTAGAAATCAACCCCGTGTGTTGCTCAGACTCATCAAAAAATTGTTGCAGTACTCGTTTTTGGATGATCAGACATGACATTTTTGAAGAGTCCAAGCAACATAGATGATACGCATCATATTGCTTGTCTAGATCATCCAATTCCCCTTAGACAAAGAGTAAGATTTTTCTAATTATGATTTTTCTGGCAGTATTTACTCAAGAAAAACCAGAAGCCACTCTATGAAGCCTTACAAAAGATCAAAGAAGGTAAAATTCTAACTTCTCTTCGTGTAATTTTGTTTTTACTTGATCAACTTAACTAAAGATATCTGATTAGTTCATATTCGAAAAAACATGATGAATGATGCAGAGTTGATGCTGTTGGGATTCATATCACTGTTATTGACAGTGTCCCAAGACAGAATTCTTAAAATATGCATCCCAAAGGGCTTAACTAATCACTGGCTCCCTTGTAAAAAGGTTGATAATGTCAAGAAAACTGCCCACTTTCAGACCAATTTCTTCTCTTTAATTCCGGGAGGAAGACGCCTTCTTGCTGGATCTGCTAATTCTGGTTATTGTGAGGCTAAGGTATGCATAAATAGTGTAGTATTCACTATGTGACATTTGAAATAAAAGGCAGCCCGGTAGACTAAGCTTCTGTCGTATCGATTCCATGTATCATGTAGTTTTACCTTGTATTTCTGCAAGAGGATGCTTTGACCTTTTGATCAAATGGTGACAACTCTTACTGTTGTGCCAAGACTCTCTTCAACTAGACCATTTTACTTTCTCTCCGTCACCTGAATTGTGAAGATAGCAAACAAAAGGGGAAAATAATTGCCAATCAAGATTCATAAGCACAGTTTTAATCTATATGCTGATGAAATTACGATATCTTTTTTATCATATATCCTTGATTGATTTGGCATTTCTATGCCTTTTCTCTTGTTGGAACTTAACAGGACAAGGCGCCATTGCTATCTCTCACAGCATTGCATCATCTCCATACCTTTATCTTCGTGCTGGCTGTTTCACATGTTACTTTCTCAGCTCTTACGATTTTATTCGGAGGTATAAAGGTAAAGTTTTCACTCGTCTTGCTTTAAGTTTCTCAATTTGTCATACAACTTAGTTACATCAACCCCAACCTCCCTTCGTTTTTTAATTGTACACGGTTACCTTGTGTTATCTGCGCAGATACGTCAGTGGAAGTCTTGGGAAGATTCTGTCCAGAAAGAGGAATATAATCCAGAAGAAGGTACATTGGACTACTTAGTATTAGTATTAGTATACTTTCCCTTTGAACTAAATTGGACATAAAGTTTGCATAAGTACTCACTTGTCACGAGTTTAAGTTATGTGCACTAACAGTAAGTTAATTTGACATACAACGAGAAGAAATTATTCGTATCAATGTAGTAGCAATGATGGCATATTCATCAAAATGTAACACTTTCAACATAGAGTAATCTCTCTTGTTGTCATGCTAATTAAGATGTATTGTATCTGCAGTACTTCGATCGAAAGTTACACATGTCCAAGACCATGGTTTTGTCAAGGGCCGATTTCTAGGTTTTGGTAAAAGATCAACTGTGTTAAGTTGGCTGGTAAGTAGAGATGTTCCATCCTAATCATCCTTTTATGCATATTTTCATTTCTATATACTTGTGTTGATGTGTATGTCCAAACCGCAGGTTGCTTATTGCACATTCTGCTTCTATGTATTTTCAATATGTTAGGCTCGTCTAACAGTTTTCTAATTTGATCTTGATTCTCAGCATTCCTTTGTCAAGCAATTCTTTGGATCTGTTACAAAAATGGACTATACAACTTTGAGGCTTGGCTTCATTATGGTACATTTACATTCTTCTTTTTTGGTTTGTCCATGAAGCTCAACTCTTGCTGATTTTTCCGCCTTAGACTCATTGCAAGGGGAATCCAAAGTTCAATTTTCACAACTATATGATACGCGTACTTGAAGCTGATTTCAAGAAAGTCGTTGGGATTAGGTGAGTTACACAATGGTTACCATTTTGTTCAACATTTTCTTAATGTAACTAATTGACAGGTTCAACATTTTTATCTAAACACATAACTAGTTCTCTATATAAACTTCAGCACTTGAAAAATTCAGTACTTGATGCTTTTCAATTATTTTTGTTGGCTAAGTTGAACAGGCTCTTAGTTCCTTTTGATTTTCAACTTGCTGAAATCTTACAATTTCTTCTGCAGCTGGTATCTTTGGATATTTGTGGTCTTGTTCCTACTGCTTAATGTTCATGGTGAGCTATATCATTCACTGTTTGATTAGCATAAATCCATTTGATTGTGAGCCTAGTTTAAGAGCTTATGTTTTAATCATCATCCCCTCTTTTGTTTTCTCCCTCTTATCTGTATTTTGAAGAGGTGCCTTGGAGTAACAGTAAAATTGTATCCGTGTGACATATAAGTCATGGGACAGAGTCGTGGAAGCAACCACTAATGCTTGCATTAGGGTAGGTTGTCTTGTATCACAGTACCCCTTGGGGTGCAGTCCTTCCTTGGACCATGCTAACATGGGATGCTTTGTGCACGGAGCTACCCTTTTTTATCTGTGTTTGATTTCTCACTTTCTACTTGCAGGCTGGCATGCATACTTTTGGATAGCATTCATTCCCTTTGTTGTAAGTAATCAATACCATTAAGAATTACTAATCTTTGTCTACTGAAAATCCTGAAAGATGGATATGTTATTGTGATTATGCAGCTTTTGCTAGCTGTTGGGACTAAGCTAGAGCATGTTATAACTCAACTTGCTGGAGAGGTTGCTGCAAAGCACATAGCAGTGGAAGGAGATTTAGTTGTGAAGCCATCAGATGATCACTTCTGGTTTCATAGACCGCGACTAGTCCTTTTCCTCATTCATATCATCCTTTTCCAGAACTCCTTTGAGATTGCATTTTTCTTCTGGATTTGGGTAATCTTAAAAACAAACATGTAACAATTGTCCATTGTGTTTTCTGTTCTTCCTCTTCCATTAGTAATTGAGATTATCGCGTCAGGCTCAATATCATTTCAACTCCTGCATCATGGGAGAAGTTGGTTATATCATCCCTCGACTTGTCATTGGGTAAGTTCCCCCCCCCCCTTCCTTTCTGCTCTAGACGAGGAAAATACTTACCTGCATTCGGTATTTACACCACACCAAACAATTAAACCATGAGGGTCACAAATTAGTATGAGAATATATATCAAAATTGTTTATCTGCAGGACACGTCTTGTATTCACTTGCTCCTCACTTTTATACCTAAACCTCCAAATATAGCATGAGCCACACTAGCTATTACATGATCTAATTGAGTTCTTCTGCAGGGTGATTGTTCAATTCCTTTGCAGTTATAGTACTTTGCCACTATATGCAATTGTCACACAGGTCATCTTTCTTCAACCAAAAAATACTTACCATTTGGTTTTACAGATTGTTTTACTTGAACCTTTTCTCATTTGATGCATGAATGCAGATGGGAAGTTCCTTCAAGAAAGAAATATTCGACGAACATATACAAGATGGCCTTGTTGTTTGGGCTCGGAAGGCTAGAAGGAGAGCTGTCAATGGCTCCAGTCAGGTGGTCCATAAAGAGTCCACTTCTCCTATGGCTGTGCAGTTAGCACAAGTAGAAACACAAGAATCTGCTATGGAAGAGGGCAATGCAGGAGAAATCAGGCATGCGACCAACCAACTGAACTCATAAGTAAATTAAGCCAACTACCAAAATTACTCAGATATCTCAAAGCTGTTGCAATGTACAGAAACTTGAGCAACTTTTTACAGCATAAACTCTATGCAGTATATATACTTACCTAAGGACGAAAAAGAATGGTTTGAATTTTTTTTGAGTAAACTCCGTTTGTATTAATGCATGTTTCAGTTTAAATGCTTTTTCCTTCTTTCTTAATTCAGTACTGTTACTTGTCACATACCTTTAGTTCCCATGTTACAGAAAAGTCTTATCAACTCTCTATTAGCACAAGATAGATAATGGAGAGATAAAACTAAGCCCTTTCTTCAGAATAAGCACTTTAATCATTCAATGCACGTCTCCCCACAGGGACAGAGTCTTGCTTCCTCAAAAAAATCATGGAGCCAAGGTCAATTATTTTTTAAACTTTTAAGCTCCGTCAGACAAATCTAAAATTGGATGAAAATTTTAATAAAACCAAATTTAGCATCTGAATCCCGCATCTAAGTTCAGCAAGTAATAGCAAGGGGGGAGAGAGACTGGCGTGCATTCACCTCCAAGTTCAAGAAAAGTCATTGCAAGTTTAAATATTACATGGGTTTGTTGGAGGAAGAGAAAACAACATTGGACTATAGTATTACAGCAAATCCATCATAAATTAGTCCACTTCTACAGCAACACCATCACAATCCCATTGACACATCCAGAAATCCAGTAGCAAAATACGTAAAAGTACAGAAGTAAAGGAATTTCTCATTCTTCAGCGGCACTCGCAGCACTTAGGTCCACATTGAGGTCAAGCACCTGAATAAGATATACAATTGAGCCAATTCAGTTAGGTCCTACAAAGCTCAATATAGTTATTACAAATGATGCCACCTTTTAAATGAAATTATGTATACCAACACTTTTACCACAAAAACTGGTGAAGGGCACTAGAAGACTCAAACAAAATTATAGAAGCTATGACAAATTAATAGCATCAAATATACTTTTGTGAACTAACCGAAGCAAGCACATAGCTCATGATTGAAAAAAGAGACAGAAATCGACATTTTAGTGTGACTTTAACTAATTAAGTTAGGTTCTCAAGACCTTTATTAGTGGGATAAACACCCTCAATCATCAAGAAGAAGGATTTAATGTCAATGTTCATCCAGACCTTTGAAGAACACAGATATTCTACAGAGCTTTTCCACTCAACTAATTCAACTTTGGTCCTCTTTGCTTGATTAAAAGAGTACAACAGAACCAATGCCACACCACAGATTGAACTGCAGCCTCCTCTCTCTCCCCGTCTCAAACGTAAAGGATTTTTATGGGACAGGACAATTTGTCCCTTTTCTGAATTTGCAAAATTAAAAAGAATTCTATTCTTCATGCCATATACTCCTTCCACTAAAGTTATTCATTGCAGAGTAACAGCATTCAGTTAGTAATATCTGAACGCTCTTTGAGAGAAATATGCAGCAAAAGACAGAAACTAAAAATGTTATTTATCACAAAAAATGGGTCAAAGAAGTTAAATTTTGCAAATAACATCTAAATGATAGCAAGACATGCTGCTTCTGGGACAGTGCATTGCGAAAAGAAGGTTCAGGCAGTACTTGACAAAATGTTTTAAGTCACTTTTCACAAGTAGAATGTTTTGGAAATTTGAAATCCTCAAAGTGTGTAGACAAAAGAGAAGCTATCTGCAGTGACAATTAGATCTGTCCTAGTAATCTCCAAAGTACGTTATGGAAAGACCAAAGTCAGGTAAATAATAACTCAATACCTTTCCAGTTATTTTGGTGTACAGATTGAGCACATCATCTACAGTCGACTCAAAGTGAGTTGTAGCATCATAACTCTGTTCAAAATAGAGAATACAGGAAATTTATATTAGGTCATCTTTCTGAAGTATGATTTTCAAATTAAAATCTAAGAGAGACTCACAGTTGATATAAAACAATTGTCCAAGGAGCACTCATTGACAGGTTCATATCTGTCATAAGTTTCATAGACGATCTCATCCACTGGCCCTAGAAGATTGACGCCTGGCTTCAGTTCACTCTCTGGGTTATCAGTTTCTGCCTCTGTTGAGACAAATGCAATGAATTTCCCCTTTGGAGCAACATTATGAGTGTAAGAACAGCAGAACAGGTACCTGAAGAATTAAATGTTAACCTTACGGTAAGAAAGAAGACTTCAGTTTTTAATTGTTATGCGCTTTTGAAAGAACAAATCAGAATTGAGTGCTGGATCGAGACTTTCAAGGATACACGCAGCATTCAGGACCCAACGAGGTTAACATCTTCAAATATCACCCAATTGGCATAATACTCCATAAAAAAGTTCTACCGATTCTGAAACCACCCGTTTACAAGACCAAAAACACAGCTTGAACTGTCCAAAAACAAACTTCAAGTGCCATAACAACGCTCACCACCCCACAAACAGAATCAGAGAATAGTGTAACGAGCTAAAAGAAAAGGTGCTGCCTACAAGTAAAACTTGATGATTTCAGGGTCTGGTACATACTGAGAAGCGTGCACAATACAGCAACAACAAACCCAGGACAATCCCACGGGTGGGGGATATACAGTTACATCAACAAACCGGAAAAACACAACAGGAATGGGCATTTTCTTGAAAATACGAGACTCTGCAAAATTAATTAATTAAATGAAATATGAAAAGGTAGTCCTTATCCATTTTTTAGGGGGCAAAGAAAAAGGAAAGATCTGTATATTTGAGCAAATTGTGGAACTAATAATCTTCCACTAAAATGAAGGTAACCACATAGAACCAGGCTTTTTCACATGAAATATTTTGCGGTACTCAAGTAAGAATCAAGTAGACTGATATACAAGTTTAGCAAATGAATGAGCGTGTTACAAAGTAAATTTTATTTGCGAATGATTTGTTATACTTCCAGCTTAGCACTGAGAATGTAAGTTTAGTTTTTGTAAGATACTAACGATACTTACATATCTGAACTCCGATTCAGCTGCTTCTGAGGTAGGATAATCTGCACAGAGTGAGAGTCATTGGTATTTGGGATTGGGTGGCTCATAATTGCAATAGCTCTTGCAACTTTGCCAACCTTCCTCACCTGCAAATAGCATGTTTTGGGTTTAGTAACTCATCCAATCACTTATAAACAGGTCAGATATCCTCATGACAAGAAGTTTGACTACGTCCACTTATAATCCAGTGAAATCTAGATTACTAGGAAACATTGTATATCATGTATAAATGATCTAACCTTACTTACACTCAAAGATCATGCTTGGTTTTACAGATCCAGCAGTCTATTAAAATTACTGGCAACAGAACAGTTATCTCCGCAAATAGAAAAACATTTACCTTGTTGGGCAAGTAGGAAGGATCACATACAACTTTCTTGCACTTTGCAGTTTCCCCTTCTGAAGTAACACCACAGGCCTTTCCTTCTTCATTAAACTCTACCTGGGATTTGAAGATGGCATTTTCAGAGGACTCAAATTACATAAATGTGTCCCTTCGCAATTGGTACAAAGTTGAAATACTACCTTGCATTCAGGTTTATTCAACATATAGGTCCCACCATACACAGCACTCAATCGAGCAAATGCCTAAATTAGCAAACAGATATTGACGATGACAATTATGTTAAAAAGAAGTTGGAAAATAAAAAACATTAACATAAGGGCAAACAAGAAATGTAGTGAGGAACTCAAGGAAGTACCTGGGGGAGCTCTCCTAATCCATACAAAGGATAAATATATGGTGATCCTCCTTGGAAACGAGCAAGAGACTCAGCATATAGCTGTCATAATATAGAGAATAAAAACTTCACATATCCACAAACCTTAAACACATTAGCAAGGAATTCAAAAGTAAAACAAAGTATTTCACCTTCATTCTCTTCACAGTATCCAGTGCTGGTTCATCTAAGTAGCGGTCATCTCTATGCAGTGCCAATGCATGACCAATGAAGTCCACAGTGTTGTCATCAAGACCATATTTTCTGTAAAAATTATCACATAACTATTAGCAAGAAAATAGAGTGTGTGATTTAATAATGAATTATCAAAAGAAAAAAAAAACTATCTAACAATCCCCACATGTCATGTAAAGCAATCACAAATCAACTGTTACCGACCCATAAGTATTTGCACTTCAAAATATAATCTTCTTCACTGAAAAAAGCTCAACAGTAGGGGATCATCTTCATTGTCTTAATGGGAGTCATGCTGATATGTTTATATTTACATACTCAGACTTCACCAGTTTGTGATCCTTTAAAAAAATCGAATCTCTCTGCTATAAAGAAGGGCAAGCAGTACAAACACAAATTTGTAATACAAAAATCACGTAGTCCTCAGACAGCTCAGCAAAGAAGAAAGATTCACTTTGCAGTAAAGAAATATAAGACCACAAGCAACAGTTTCAGTGCCTTTCGATAAACCTATTTACTAACTCACTCTTTTCACGATGCTCCTCAACCAAAGATCAATAAGTATGATATAGGCACACAAGAAAACTAGATCAGGACTCCTATGTTGTATGAAAATGTATTCAAATTAGCATATAGAAACTAAACACTGAATAGAAAGCAAAAGTATCAAGATTATACGCAATAAGCTCTCTTGTGGTAACTCTTGTTAGATCCATCCCTTCATGTGTTTTAGGATCACTTTCTTTATAATCTTGGACATAAATGAAGAACTTCCGAGCACGCCGCTTCTCAAAAATGCCCATCAGAGGAGATTTAAGTGCCTCCATGTCAGTAGCTGGCACCTTGTGCACCTATTTCATCAGGTGTAACAATATTCCATGTTAGAACAAAGTTATTCAAAATCAATTTAACATTCAAAACGATGTAATTGTACCAAACATGTGAAAGAACACATACATGAAAAACAATTATACCTTTCCTTTGTTATACACAAAGCTGCCATCAACCGCTTTAAAGTATAAATATTTCGTGACATCAGTGTGAATTAGCACCCGCACAAGAGCACCATTTGCCATTATAAACTGCCGCCGAAAAAAAGAAGATTTAGAACAACACAAACAACGAAGGTTTTGTTTTCATCAAGCAGATAGGCAAAGAAAAAGAAGATAACCTTAGGAATCATGTCAACATTGTAATCTCTACTAGAACCCAGTTCAGCTGGAGGTTTATCACCTCCTTTGAACCTCTTCCAAAGCTGAAACATAATAACTCTATCAGACAAATAGGAGAAACAAATAGCATAAATAAATCATCCCCAAGATTTAAAGAAAATTACCTGGACAAGATTGAGGGAAGTTGATTCTCCTCCGTAGTAATCATTTCTGTCCATGTGCAGAACCTATTTCACATGAAATAAGCATTAAGCAATCACCAAACAACTAAAATAAATATATAAAAAAAGGTTAAGCATATTTAAAATGATATTCGTGCCCCCTGCACCTCCAAAATATTCTTTCCCTTTTCTTTTCTTTTCTTTCACCTTAAACTTAAATCGATCAAAATTCTATCATCCAATCCCCATAAAAAAGTTGATTACTCTCTTGCATTTTGCTTTTGAAGACACATAAACTCAAAGCATTAAATCCCATAATGACCCAATTTAGCTAAAGCGCCATATGTTGTATGATGAAAAGCATGTGCAGATAATCACATCAAATAAGTATATCTCCAAGTTACACTCGCTTGATAACTCAAATTTACTACTCATGCAATAGTTAGGGCAAGGTAGCTTTTTTAGAATGATGGTGTTATCAAATGTACGTAAACAAATCACCAGCAAATAATGTAACTTGACAATGAAGATCGTTCATTGGGAAAAAGGGTCAAGTCAGATGTATATCAATCAAATTTTGCATCAAAATTTTCAGGGTTATCAGATCCTTTACAAAATCTTACATATAGTAGGATTTTTTAAAAAAAAAAGAAAAAGCTCAGCCGATTAGAAAGAAGAATGCAATTGAAAAGAAAAAAAAATCAAAATTCTATCATCCAATCCCCATGTAAAAAGTTGATTACTCTCTTGCATTTTTCTTTTGTAGATGCATACACTCAAAGCATTAAATCCCATAATGACCCAATTTAGTTAATACATCATAGGTTCTATGGCGAAAAGCTCGTGCACATAATCATATCCAAATAAGTATATCTCCAATTTACGCTCACCTGATAACAACAAATTTGGTATACATGAACTAGTTAGGCCAAGGTAGCTTTTTCATAATGATGATGTTATAAAATGTACTCGAATTAATCACCGGCAAATGAAGACAAGTAATATCATGTAACAATAAAGATCATCATCGAAAAAAGGATCAAATCAGATGTATACCAATCGAATTTTGCATCAAAATTTTCAGGGTTATCAGATCCTTTACAAAGGTTAACATATATTAGGACAAAGGAAAAAGCTAGAATAATCCAATTGTACCTCCAAAATATTCTTTGCCTCTAGAAATAAAATTGAATGGATCAAAATTCTATCATCCAATCCCCATATAAACTCGATTACTCTCTTTTGTTTTGCTTTTGTACATACATAAACTCAAAGCCTTAAAGCTCATAATGACCCAATTTAGTTAATACAACATAGGTTCTACAATGAAAAGCTAGTGGTACAAAATCACATCCAGATATTTATATCTTTAAGTTACACTCGCCTGATAACTCAAACTTAGTAACTCATCAACTAGTTAAACCCCTGAGGTTTTAGAATAACGGTGTTCTAAAATGGATCACTGAAAAAAGGGGTCAAATCAGATGTATATCAATAAAATTTTGCATCAAAACTTTCAGGGTTATCAGATCCTTTACAAAATTTAAACATATTTATGAAAGAACAATCCCATTAACAAGTAAACAAAATGAAATCGATCGAAGAACAAAGAGAAATACCGATCTGGGGGAAACTTGAATACCTTAAGACCATCAACAGATAGAAGACCGCTAAGGATGCATTCCTTAAGACCTGTGCCTAACACAATCACATCATACTCTTCATCCATTTTGGATCAAATCAAAGGAATTCGAAAAATGGTAGAAATCTGATGATTAGGGTTCTGTATTTGGTCAAGCTAAATATCAGCACAAAGAGAGAGAAAGAGCTTATTTATATTATATTCAAAAGTTTTAATAAAGAAAAAGAATGCACGATGGATCAAGGAAAATGATTCTAAACTTCTTCCGGTCATTTCATTTTTATTTTAAATTAATTTAAAAAAATAAAATATTATATTACTTTTATAAAAGTTTTTGTTTTTACATATATATAAAAATAAGAAAAAATTACCTAAATAAGTATTTTATTTTACCATAATTTCTAAAAAAAATTATTTCTTATAAGAATTTCAAAAATTCCCTTTCTGATACGTCACTATCCACTAATACAACTTTATCCCTTCTCAAATATATCCCTCCTCTTTCTCGGATACATTTTTTTATGTATCCAGATGTTCTATCATCTGTGATACATCCATTCCCAACGTAGATGTCCGATGTATCTAGAAGTCCAATGATGTATCTCAAAATTTATAAATTTTAAGAATTTTTTTGTAATTTAGAAAAAAGAGTAGAAAAATAATGTAATTAGTTCTCTTTTTTTTTGGTAATTGAATTCTATTATCAGATATGCCAATATGTACAACTTTGAAACTCAGGAGTTGGACAATTCCCAATCTCTGAGCTCAACTATTTGTTCATTGCTCTAGATATAGCTAACTATGGGTAGTAATTTAAGTTATTCATTATGGCGGCCAATATAGGAACTATGCTACCTCTACAATGCAACTCTTGTATAATTTCTCTTATTATCTGTGCAGCATTCCTGTTCTTGTTTTGGAATATCCTATAGTTCATTTTCTGCAAGACATAATACACAGCTGCTGATAGTGTTGCTTTATAGACATCAGCTTTGTTGTCCTTCTTAACAACATTCCTTATAGCCCTATCCAGTTCTTCATTCCATCCTTTACATTGCAAGAGTTGTTGTTATATTTGTTTGGTGATGCTGCAGGCAAAAAACAGATGCTGGTGTGACTCCATTTCACTGTTGCATAAAGAGCATACTGTTTCATTGGTGATGCCCCATTTCTCCAATCTATCTCTTGTGTAGAGTCTTCCCTAAATAGCTAAGTATAGTATGAATGTCCAGCTAGGACATCCAAGGTTGTTACATATTAACCTCCTCCATGCCACTTTTTCAAATTGTCCTCTTAACAGCCTGTATACCTTTTTAATGGAGAAAGTACTGGTTGTAGTGACAACTTTCTTTTGTATTTCTGCTTTATCCAGCCACTTTTCAGCTTGAAGTATCTTTTGTATAGTCCAGGATGCTTGTTTGGCTTGTACTTCCCATGGTTGCTTCCCTTTCAAATAATAGGTATGTATCCATTTGATCCATAATTTATCCTTTTTTGGTGCTAGACTCCACATGTGTTTGATAATGGCTATTTTGTTTCATATTTGTATCTTTGTTATGTTTAAACCATCTACAACTTTTAGTTTGCATATAGTATCCCATGCAATGGCTGCTTTACTCTTATTTTGGTGATCTCCTGTCCACAAAAATCTTCTACATATTGTTTCAACATATTGAATTACTCTCTTAGGAAGCAGAAATATTTGTGCCCAGAATGCTTGGATTGAACTTAAGACACTTTGCACTAGCTGTAGTCTTCCAGCATAGGATAAATACTTGGTTGTCTATGCATTGACTCTCTCAAACATCTTATCTAGCAGAGATTTACACTGTTGGATTGACAATCTCTTGGTGTTTAAGGGGACTCCCAAATACTTGAAGGGTAGTGTTCTTCTGGTGAAACCTGTATGTTGTAGAATTTGTTGTTGTGTTGCCTCAGGTACTCCTCTAAAATATATGTAGCTCTTAGCCTGATTAGCCACCAGCCCTGATACATTAGAGAACTCTTGGAAACATCTATATAGAAGATCAGTTGAGGCTTTGTCCCCTCTACTGAATAGCAGTAAGTCATCAGCAAAGCTCGGTTGGATTATTTGTTGTTTTTGGCACCTTGGATTAAATTTAAACTCTTTAGCATTCCTCAAAGTTTTTAGACATCTTGTGAAATATTCCATTGCTAGCACAAAGAGATAAGGTGATAAGGGATCTTCCTGTCTCACTCCTTTCTTTGCCCTGAATGGAGTACATAGTGTGTCATTAATCATGATAGCATAGGTCATTGTTTCGACACACTCCATGATCCATGAAATGAACCTCAAAGGTATTTGTAGCCCCTTTAATATCTCCTCTACAAAATGGCATTCTAATGAGTCATATGCCTTCTGCATGTCTATTTTGAACATGTATCTACGTGATATTGCTTTTCTTCTACACCTTTTAATAAGTTCATGACTTAAGATCACATTATCACTTAGCATCCTTTCAGGAATAAAGGTTGCCTGACTTGTATCTACCAGGTATTCCATGACTGATTGTGCAACATGATATTGGTGTATACTCTTTAGTGCAACATGATATTGGTCTATACTCTTTGATGGAGCTGGGATGTTTCACCTTTAGGATTAGTGTTGCTGAAGTTTTGTTGATGGGCTCATACATACGGCATGTATGGAAGAATTGTAGGATTGCATTTGTTACCTCATTCCCTATTGTGGGCCATGCTTTTTTGAAAAAAATGTGCATTGAAGCCATCTCCTCCTGGTGCTTTATTGTCATATATTCCTTGAAGTGCCTCCAAAACCTCTTCTTTGTTGAAATATGCAATTAGTTCAAGTTATTGAGACCTTGTGAGGATTGGCCCCTCTCTTAGGATGTTGTGCTTTGCTACTGGCATACCTAAACTGGTTTTTCCAAGTAGCTTATGATAGAAACCTACTGTTTCCTCATTGATATCTTTAGGCTCCTCTTGTAAAATCTCATCCTCTTTTTTTTTTAGCATAGTTATATGATTTTGAGCTTTCCTATTCTTCATGGTTGCAAAGAAATATATTGTGTTATCATCCCCAAGCTTGAGCCATTGGACTCTTGATTGCTGCTTGTATATAGCCTCCTCAATCTTGCTCCATTTGTTCAATTCTTTCATGATCTCTCTTTCCTCCTCTATATCATGTTGATCAACAAGGGGAGCCTAACTATCTTTGCTTCTCTTCCAACTTTTCTCTTAGTTTTTGCACTTTCTCTGAGGTACCTAAGAATTCATGATGATTGAGTTGCTGCATTTGCCTTCTTATCCCTTTTAAGTTGTTCCATACTTCTCTTAGTATTATGAGATTTATATAAATTATTTTGTTATTTTGTTCTAATCAATTGGTGTATTTTGCTATGACTATCTAATGTGTTTGATGCAAAAGGAAGTGTCAACAAAGGTCATTTCAATGTCAAAAGAATTTGTGATAAAATTGCAATGTATACTTCATATTAGAAAAAGAAAATTTATTGCAAGATAATAATCATCATTGCATACCATTCACAGTTTTTTAAGCCTAACACTATATTTTTGCTTCTGAAAATTTATAGAAATATAGGAGGAGGAGTTTCTATTGTAGCTTAGCCTAGTTGTCTTTTCTCCTTTGAGGAGCAGAAGATCAATTATGCTTGATTTTGTATCTCTTATTTTTTACTAATTAGAGTTTTTTTATTGAAATATAAATTTTATATTTATTGACATGGTAGCAATTAAAATAATAAACTATTTTTGAGTAGGAACATACATCGTTCATTTTGGTTCGATCTTTTTTATTTTTAAATATGTTAACCTAATAATAAATCAATTAGATAGTTCTTTAATTAATTTTTCATTCTTAACCATTTAATTATTATTTACCTAACTCATAAAATAAATATATGACTTATTTAATAATTAGGAGTGACACAATGAAACAAAGTATATTGTGAAAAAAGTAAATTAAGAGCCTATTTGGATTAACTTATTACTTTTAACTTATAAGCCAAAATCCATAAGTTAGGATTCCTAATTTATAGCTTTTGACTTATTTTGGTCATTTTGACTTAAAAACAAGTGCTTGTAAGCACTTTTTTAAGTTACACAAACACCCCAAAAATGCTTAAAAGCTATTTTGACATAAAAACACTTAAAATAAGTCAATCCAAATGGGTTCTAAGTTGTAAATACTTTGATATAGTGAAACAAGAAAGATAATGAGAAATTACATCACTAAACGCAGAGTAGTACGAAGGCCACAATTGCACATTACAGTCAAAACATAATATGAAATTTTTTATTTTAATCAAATTATAGATGTTTACAGAAGTTACAAAAACTAAAATTACAAGCTAAAACTAAAATTAAGACCAAACAGTCCAACAAAATACGTATTAAGTAGATGAGCTTAATATGCAATATTAGGCCTCATATTAAAAACACCATGAATTTTGCATGAATTATTGAGTTTGTTCTTAAATATTTAATAAGCTTAAAAATTACTGCTCAAATTGATAAACTAAATTTAAGTACACCCCTTCCATGTCATATGGCATATTCTATAATTCATTTAAGCATGTGAAAGTTTTTTTTTAAAGGTCAGATCAATCTTAATTTTTTTTGAATTTTTTTCTTTTATTTTTAATTACCAACTGCTAGAGTACCTTTCTTCTTCCTATTTAACTCTTCCTCCATTAACACTCATCTCAAAGCAAAATTCAATCTTTTTCATTCTCATTTTTAATTGCTTAAGTCTATTTTGACTACTATTACTATAATGGAGAATGGACAAATCTGTCCTCTAACCCGAGGTCTAGGTATTCCGACCCAGAGAGAGCGTGCCAAAGCCCGATGCCTCCTATTATATTTATGGCTATCTTTTGTAGATGTAAACTTTCGATAATATCAAGAATTTCATTATCAGATGACAGTTTTGGAAGCAGATTTGGGAATTGTAAAAATTGTAAGAAATGAATTGATTTTTTGGAAATTATTCTATATATTAAATTATGTTATTAATGCTCTATTATTTAATTTATTATAATTGAAAGTTCTGACCTTGTTGTAAAGTTTTTTATTGACATGACCCATCAATTTCGGATGAGGTTAATGTTATTGTTCGAGATCTGTTGAAGAAGAAAAATAAGATGAGCAAGAGTTGAAGTGAAAAAGAATATCGACAATTTGTCTATATATTAGTGTACTAATTAATTTGATATTTTATTTAATTATATTTTAGTTTATGATTATGTATTAAATATATTTGTTTTATAATTTTGCTATAAATCTCACATGTTAAAGATTTTCAATTGTATTTTACTCTGTTTCGAAAATATTAGTAAATCAAAGAATTTGATCCTAATATTTGCTAGGATATCATTTAGTTTTACTAGATGGCTAATCTGTGTGACATCAAGTAGACACAAATGAAGATCATTTATCGTATCGAAAGGATATTCCATGGGAAGATCCACTTCTACCACCCAATTGAAAATTTGTTGTAGAGGTGAAGAGAATCGTCTAACTTTTTAATTGAAAGGGGACAAAAATAAAGAAGCAAATTTTGCCAGAGCCTCATCAAATAAGACAAGCAGGCCTTCCCCCGATTAAATTGCTTGAATTTTTTTTGTCTCTATCAAAGGTTGTCAACATGTCATCCATTCTTCCTTCATTAGACTTGTCATAAACAACACACAACTTTTCTTTATCCTCTTATAAGTAGTTCACTAAGAGTAAGAAAAATCTCCAACAAAGTGTTCGAGAACAAATAATTGTGTAGACGAGAGTGTGAGACAAACCTTGCACTACTTCCAACCTTTTAGCACGAGGCAACTGTGAGGCTCTATATCGTGTTATTACTTAGTAAAGTTTTGTATTTTTAATAAACAATTATTATAGATAAAGAGTTCAAATCATACCCGAATTATGAAAAAAATTAATGTTACACATATTAACTTAGTGGGGGTCCTACGACACCGTTAGACTTATTTTTAATCTATTACTATAGATATTATTACCTTTGTTGGATCAGGAAATTACTCAAACAATTGTGTTTGCCTACACTCGCTCTTAAAGCTTGAAAAGTCAAAAAGAAAATAATTTTTTAAGTACTGGAAACGCTAAAGAAAACCCACCAAAACTCTCAAACTTCCTCCTTCTCTCAGCCTTAAATTCGAACTTTCTCCTTCACAAATCTTTCCATATGCATATGTATTGTAGTTTGAATCAATTGTTTAAAAGTGATTGCTTGCATCTTCCTGATTGTATATTTTGGATTTTGCCTTCAATCTACTATATTGACGATTTCTCTATAAATTTGAAGAGCATTTTGAAAATTACCAGGTTATTCTTGTTATTTGTCATTAATCTAGAAGAAATAAAGTTTCTCATCACATAAGATTAGTTAGGTTAGGCTATTGTGAAATTCTATGATGTCGCTACTAGGGCTTAGTTCGTTCATAGATGAATTCAAAATTTATAATCGTGACGAATAACTATGTTAGTACCATGTATGGGTACATCTTGTAGTCCCTTTTTCCCCAAAATATTTGATTGTTCATTATTCTTATTGTTGCATATTTCATGAATGAGTGGGTTTGTAGAGGTAACGTTGAGATGGTATTATAGTGGGATTTTGGATGTTAGTAGTGGTAAACTAGAGTATGTTGGGCATCAAATTACTGAATATTTGAATGTCGATAGATTATCTTTTTTCGAATGAATAGATTATGTAAAAGAATTAGGATACACTACAAGTTGTACAATTTATAGTAAGCCACCTAATAATGACAGTCTTGTAGATATCCAAACTGACAGAGACATTTTTGAACTTTGTCAAATTTTCAAAATGGAGATATTATTGAAGTTTATGTTTGTCACATGATTGACCAATTTGATGGTCCCATTGTTTTACTAGATACACTAGTCCTGACAACAAAAAACCTTTTGTTGCTTTTAATAAGAGGGAGTGTTGAAGAAGGGAATATGGGTGTTCAAGAAGAGGATGAGGGTGTTCATTTTAATGAACAACAAACCTCCAAAACAACTGCACTTATTGAACAACCAACCACTAGAACTACTTCTTTTTCTCAACCAGCTGCATAATCAACAAATAATGAAGTTATTCGTGAAAATATTGGTGGTTATTTTTCTACTAATAAATCTGACCATTCAACTGAAAATAGTTTTGAATCTGATCATGAAGATATTTTCAATGAATGTGAGGCAAAGTACAAAGTGATGTTCATGAAGAGTTCATAAACTTGAAGGCTGAAAAAAGAAAATATCAGAGAAGAAAAAGAAGAGAAAGAGTGCCAAATGATCTTGAAGAAATTCCTCTTGGTAAAGTAGGTCCAGATCTAGGTTTTGATGAAACTAATGGTGTTGATAAAAGCTTAAAAAGTAAAGTTGTTGGGGATGAGTTTGTTTATTATAGTTTTGATGCATTTAATGTTGAATCAGATACAAATAATAAATTAGAGGCAAGAAAGGCTAGTAAAAGTATAATTTCTGATAAATCTACTGAAAAGTAGTGTGACAATTGATGATGGTTTTTGAATATGTTGATGATGGTTTTTGAATATTTCAAAATTTTAGAGAGACTGTTACAAAATATTCACTTCAAAAGGGTGTCCAGTTAGAAAAGTATGTCAATGAGCCTATAAAAGTTTGGATTAGATGTAGAGAAGACTGTCCATTCCTGTTATATGCAAGTCTTGATAAGGCAACTAATGATTTTATGATTAAAATCTACATTCCTAAACACAAATATATCAAGACTGTTAATGCTAATTATTGTTTTGATGATGAGTATACAGGACCATTAGTACAGAGGTCAGAAAACACAAAAAGGAAAGCAAAAGGACTAGATGCAAAATAGAGAGAATCTTGACACTATGCTAAGAGGCTAAAAGGAAAATCAATTAATTATTGATAGACAAATCAGGAATCAATCAAGGAAAGAAAAAATCAGCAGCAAATCAATCAAAGGAAAGAAAGAATCAGCAGCAAATCAATCAGAGTAGGTCAACAACAACGATCAAATCCCTATCAAGGAAAGAAGATCAACAAACAAGGCAATGATTTAATCAAGGAAGCAATCGAGACTAATCTGCAGATCAATGAATAAGTCAATCTAAAGATTGGGAAGAAAATCTCCTTTGAAGAAAAGCCTTCAACCTTATTCTTAGAAAGAGGACTCATCACTGCCTCAATCCAAGGATCAACACCCTTGGGATGTCATCTCTTCTACTATAAAAAGAGACATCCATGATATATCAAAATATACCAGCCTACTACCTTCAAGATTATCTTTGAAGCTCTTCATCTTTAAGAAATTCACTGTAACCCTTAGTTTACTTTGAAAAAGAAAAAAGAGAGAGAAAAGAAGAAAAATTTGAAAGAGAGACTTATATCAAGAAAAAGAAAAATAAGAAAAATATTGAGTGTTGTAGTTTAAGTTTTAATTTTTTGTAACCACAATTTTGAAGGATTGAAGAGATATCCCTTGCAACCCAAGGGGACTGGACCTAAGATTCACATTAAATTTGGGCCAGTATAAAACATTTGGTATTGAATTTTCTTTTACGCACTTTAAATTTCTACAACCTTACTTAATACGTTCCAGTCAACTACTTACTATATTAGTTGAATTTCTGAGTACAGGTTCAAATTGAAAGAAAGGAAGAAAATACAATTCACCCCCTTCCCCTCTTGTACTTTCAGTTGGTATCAGAGCTTGGTTTCACTATTTTTTCTGTTTAACCACAGGTGAGAAAAGATCATGACAAACCAACAACAAACAATTGGAGCACTATTCCAAGAGGGGACCTCTCAAACCAGACCTCATTGCTTCAATGGGAAACACTTCTCTCACTGGACAATAAGAATGGAAACATTTATAAGATTCTATGACGTAAAAGTCTGGAGAGTCATCAAATTAGGTGACATTCATATCTCTGCCACCAAATCAACAATTGAAGGACAATCAGGTACTGAAGATGGCCAAGCAATTGTCATTCCAAGCCTAGAGAACTACATAAATGAGCAAACGGAAGTCATTCAAATCAACTCCAAGGCAAAGAATGTTCTTTACAATGACATTAGCAGAGAAGAATATGAAAAGATCTCAAGATGTGAAACTGCAAAGGAAATGTGGGATAAGCTAGAAGTCACCTATGAAGGAACTGACAAAGTAAAAGAAACTATTATCAGTCTACAGGTCTATGAGTATGAACTATTTCAGATGAAGGAAAGTGAATCTATGAAAAACATGTTTGCTCGTCTCTGCAAGATCATTGGTTATATGAGTATGAACTATTCCAAATGAAGGAAGGTGAATCTGGGGAATCATGTTTGCTCATCTTAGCATGATCATTGGGGAACTCAAGGCTGCAGGCAAAGAATATACTCCTATTGAATATATTAGAAGAATCCTCAGAAGTCTACCCCCTCAAAGGCATGCAAAAGTTATGGCTCTTGAAAATATAGATCTCAAAAACCTCACGTATGATGAACTCAGAGGTGATTTGATCGCTTTCGAGAAAACACATTTCAATAAAAGGGAAAAGAGGATGACAAGAAAAAATCTGTTGCATTCGAAGCTACTGATGAATTTCAAGATAATGAAGAAGACATAAATGAAGATGAGATTGCATTGATAATAACATTAGTAATGGAAACCTTCAGATGCAATAGAAATCAAAAAAGAGGTAAGCGAAATTATTTCGGAAAAAAATAGATTACTAACTACAATAGAAATGATGGCAGGTGCTATGAGTGTGGTAAGCTTGGACACATTGCAAGCAAATGTCCTAAAGCCAAAAAAAGACATCTACAAGGACAAGTCAAAAACAGACCTTTAGTAGTTGGAGTGATGAGGACACATCGGAATATGATAATGAAGACAATACAAATGTATACTTTATGGCTATAGGCAAAAGCAGCCAGGTAAACAATGATTTCTACAATAATTATCTTTATTTGAAAGATTTCCTAGATCGAGCCATTACAGACTTAAAGAAATCTTTTGAAAATCTTAGAACCATACAAGATGAAAAAAATGCTTTCGAAATTAAACTTGAAGTTTGCGCTGTTGAATGAGATTTACTAGATAAAGAAAATTTTAAGCTTAAAAATCGTTTAAAAATTGTTCAAGCTCATAGTAGTCCAAATAGATCTTTTAAATCAACTTTCTCTCAAAATGATTCATCAAGTCATTCCGATTCTGATCAACCTAGTCAACTATCCTATCATTATTATGCCAAATCTGGACATACCTACTGTAGGTGTCATTTTCGTCACTCAAGGCCTTCCAATATGATCTTGAGGGTCAAGGGCATGACTAACCAAAAAGGACCCAAAAATATTTGGGTACTTAAAAATCAAAATTGATCTTGTTTTGCAGGAACATCGCACTAAATCCAAAGGAAAGTGGTATCTTGATAGTGCATGTTCAAATCATATGATGGGCAACAAATCACTATTCAAATTTGTAGCTGACTATAGGGGAGGAAAATTTTGATTTGGAGACAACTCAACTGGAACTGTAATTGGTGTCGACACAATCTCATTCAACAAATCCTGTGACATCACTAATGTTTATCTTATGAAAGGGCTTAAATTTAATTTGTTGAGCATTAGTCAACTATGTGACTCTGATCTTGAAGTAAGATTCAGAAAAATAAGATGTATAATTGAAGACAGCTCTAGAAAGAAAATTCTTCCTGGAAGCAGAGATAGAAATGTATACATCCTGGACTCTATCAAAGGAGCTACTGAGCACATCTGTCTAGCCTCCATGACTGAGGATTCGTGGATTTGGCACAGAAAGTTGGGACATGCTAGCATGAGACTCATCGAAAAGCTAGCTACACTTGACCTTGTTACTGGCCTGCCAAAGATTGACGACACTAAAGATCAGATTTGTGATGCATGTTAATTAGGTAAACAAATCAGAAATTTCTTTGCAAATAAAGATACTGCTACTACTAAACTCTTGCAGCTCCTTCACATGGACCTTTTTGGTCCAACCAGAACATCTAGCATTGGTGGAAAAAGGTACGCTTTTGTCATAGTTGATGATTATTCACGCTTTACATGGGTTATATTTTTGGCTAAAAAAGATGATACTTTAAAGAACTTTGAGTTTTTCTGTAAGAAAGTACATCAAGAAAAAGGCTATTACATTACTTTCATTAGAAGTGATCATAGTGGAGAATTTGAAAGCAAAACCTTTGAAAATATCTGCAAAGAAGAGGCTACGAGCACAGTTTCTCAGCACCATGAACTCCATAACAAAACAGAGTAGTTTGAAAGAAAGAATAAAACCCTCCAAGACATGGCAAGAACCATAATTTGTGAGCATGATCTCCCTCATTATTTTTGGATTGAAGCACTCTGATGATGAAGGAATCATCAATTTGCAAAGTGCAGTAATTTCCTTAAAAGAAGTTGTAGAGAAAGATCAGTCGACTACGACAACAGAAAATCCATCAATAATAGAATCAGTCCCAAACGAATGGAGGAGTGAACCAGACTATCCAAAGAAATTTATTATTAGGAATGCAAGCGATGGAATGAGGACAAGGGCCTTAACTAGGAAAAATGCAAATATAGCTCTCATTTTACAGCTAGAACCTAAGAAAGTTGAAGAAGCCTTGAAAGACAATGAATGGGTAAAGACCATGAAGGAAGAGCTAGAACAATTCGAAAAAAAATCAAGTCTGGACCTTGGTCGACAAATTTGGAAACTCTTCCATTATCGTAACCAAATGGGTGTTCAGAAACAAATTAAATGAAGATGGAAAAGTAATCAGGAACAAAGTATGATTGGTGGCACAAGGTTACTCTTAACAAGAGGGAATCGACTATGATGAGACTTTAGCTCCTGTTGTAAGGTTAGAGTCTATTCGCATACTACTTTCTTATACCATTTTTAAAGGTTTTAAACTTTTTCAAATGGACGTTAAAAGTGTCTTTTTAAATGGTTTTATAAATGAAAAAGTTTTTGTTAAACAACTCCCTGGTTTTAAAAATTCTAATTTTCCTAATCATGTTTTTAAGTTGACTAAAGCTCTTTACAGTCATAAGCAAACGCCTAGAGCTTGGTATGATCGAAGCAATTTTTTGTTAAACCATGATTTTTCAAGAGGAAGCATTGGTACAACTCTTTTCATCAAAATCCTCCTCTGATAATATCATTATTCAAGTTTATGTTGATGTCATTATTTTTCGAAGCACTAATGATAATCCGTGCAAGGAATTTACTGATCTAATGCAAAGTGAGTTCGAAATGAGTCTTATGGGTGAGCTAACATTTTTTCTGGGACTACAAATCTTTCAATCTGATCATAGAATCTTCATTTGCCAAAGTATGCAAAGAAATTGATTCAAAAGTTTGGAATGGAAAATGCTAAGCCTATCAATACTCCTATGAGTTCCTCTTGCAACCTAAAATTGGATGAAAAAGGTAAGCGTATTGATGTGTCCAGGTACAAAGGCATGACTGGATCTCTACTTTATCTTACTGCTAGCAAAAGACCTGATATTATGTTTAGTGTTTGCAAATGTTCTAGATTTCAAACTACTCCAAAAGAGTCCCATCTAACTACAGTAAAAAGAATTATTTGATATCCAAAACACAAGTTCAAAGCATATCCTCAAGAGTTTGCATAGTCCTTTTGGCTTAACCATCCGTTTGGGGGTGAAAGGTTGTACTAAGCTTAACCTTGGTACCAAGACCTCTTTGGAAGGACCTCCAAAAGTGTGAAGTAAATTGAGAAACATGATCCAAAATGATAGATAAAGGGACCCTATGCAATCTAATCAACTCATGGATGTACAACCTAGCATAATCTTTGGCACCATGTCTTAACTGGTAGGAAATGAGCTGACTTTGTCATTCTATCAACCACAACCCAAATAGAATCAAAACCCTTTCTAGTCTTAGGCAACC
>JAOTQR010000100.1:4053528-4072618 GCA_025774065.1 Solanum ossicruentum | reverse complement strand
ATATTCCATTTATGATACTAAATTTTTTTTATATATATTTTTTAAATTGTTAATTATTAGACTTATGTGTACATTTTATGTTACTCTCTCTGTCACAATTTATGTGGCATTGATGAAATTTCAAGAATCAAGTTTTTAAATTAACAACTATTATGACCTATAGTACGTTTTATATTATTTCAAGTAATATATATAAACTTTTTAGTTTATTTATAGTATATATTTTTTAAAGAAATACTTTCTTTTGACAAAAATATAATCGTCGAAAAATATTAAAATAATTATTTAATTTTATTTGTTCAGTTTAAAAAGAAAATTTTAATTTATAATTTTTTATTTGTTTCATCCTAATTCTAGTATTTACACAACTTAAAATAATTGATTAGGATGATATAGTAAAATCACAGTTGAAGCAACTGAAAATAAAATTTATTAAGGTTAATATTATAAAATCATAATTGAAATAGTTTGAGGAACTATAAGCAACCAGTTGAAACAAGTAGGACAATAAGTAGTTGACCTAAAAAGATTAAATTAAAAAATTCGCAAAATATTTTTTATAGATATTATATAATAAAAGGGTAGAAACAGACAGATCAAACAGACATAAGTTATTTGCTTATTCACTCTTTCAATATAGTAAAATAATAAATACACACCATCAATGTTTATTCAAATCAATAATAACACGATGTGCATTCCTACATACACTTTATTATTCAATTATGGTAAGGTGTTACAACCTAATTTAGTAATTATGTAATTTGATGTCATTAAGTATCCAGTGTGAGTATTATAAAATTAAAGGATTATTAATTTGTTCTGACTGGCTCAATACATAACTCTCAATGTAATCTAATGTGATGGAGATTTTTCAGTCCACAGACAGATGTAAACGCAGATTAAGTTCTAAGCAATAAAAATAATTAAAGTATCTTGCTCAAATTTATAGGTGAAATGTATAGGTAATTCTTTAAATTTATTAATAAATTTATTTAGACATACAAAGTTTGACCTATTTCAACTTTTAATATATTTTTAGTAATGTGATCTTAGACACTTTCAAATTTTATAAAAGATTGTGTACATACTTGCAATACTCATGAAATTACCAAAATACCTGTAGAATGGAATGTGCACATAATGCGTCTTCCCATGCTTCATTTGATAATTCGAGATCGGATTTACAATCAGCGCAAAAAAACACTGAGTGGATAAAAGGTCTCAACTCGATCTTAGAGCAACCGAGTCAAAATAATTTTTTTGCAAAATTATCCAAAAACAGTAAGGGTGCGCTCCCAGGGCACGACGCGCCTGGGACGCGGACCCATACTTAAGTTTTTTTAATTTTGTTTATTTTTGACGGAAAATCGTAAATCGCGAAATTTTGCAAAATACATATGTCCGCGCCTCTAGTGCGATAGTGTATATAAGTTGGAATTTTCGTCTTTTTATTTTAAGGAAGGGTAATTGCGATTTTTTTCCACCCTCCTAAAGATTCAATTAGTCAGTTTTCACCCGAACTATTCCTAGAAAAAGCACTATCCCTATTCCTTAACATTAGAAAAGTTTCAAGAACTTAAGCGTATACCCTAACGCAAGGCTAGGGCTTTTAAGAATTCTTCCCAATTCTTCCAAGAAGTTAATTCCCAGGTATGTTAGGCTACCAAAAATCTTATTTTCGTGCTTACTCTATAATTTTTATAAAGAATACTAGTCAAAAGTCAAGCTTATTTTATTCCAGTGATCTTATGGAGAAATTCTAATCTTGTTATGAAGTCCTTATTATTTCATGATCATTTATGCCAAGAACTTCATTGCTGAGTAGTTTTCTTTAGATTCCTGAAGCATTAATATATTTACAAGAACCCTAGATGAGTTTTGATGACCATTCCATTATCATGCTTTAATTGCATTGAAAAGTTATTCAGTTTAAAGTACCATCAGTTTCAAGAAGTATCCCATCATGAAATATATAAGTAGTCTATTTACCTTATCATCTTTTGAGTATTGCATGTCAGATTTAAAAGAGCAGTTCAGACAGTTAAGGGATTTTTGTAGTATTATTCATCATGCACAAGTTTTAAAATTTGAGATTACATTATTAGTTTTGAGAAAGAAAAATTAGTTTATAGAAAAAATGTTGAGCTAAGGCTCCAAGCAGTATTCTTTCAGTTTACTCCTAGAGAGGGACATATTTTCAGATATGAGCATTATAAAAGTTATTTTGAGAGTAGTATTGAGTACTGATATGAGTGAGAGTAATAATAATAACATAAACTCATAAACTATGTAGCCAGCGTAAGATAGGATTGTACCAAGGTACAACTCCTCACTTACCACTGAGATGATCCACTTTTGGGATGGATCCACTCCCTTAATTTTTTGTCCCCTACCCCGAAAAAGTACGCGACGGCTCTGGCAGCATGGGCAAGACGTTGTATCACCACGAAGCTCCTAGTGGTGGTTGTCGGTTAGAGAAACTCCCCAAGATAAAGTAAGTTAGTTTTACACTTATGCTTTCTGCATATGTTACATTTTCAGCTTGTATTACATTTACTACTTATGTTTTCCATATTGAGATACGTGATATTTATCTTAAAAGTATTGTTTACCCTAAGTTTTCATTTTGATTATTTTAGTACATTTCACGTACTGATGCATTTGGCACTGCATCATTTTATGATGTAGATTCTAGTATCCACATGACAGTAGATATTCAGTACGCCAGCTTTCCGGAGGCAATGGGTAAGACCTCTTTGCTTTAGGGGACTCTAGTTAGTTAGTATATGTATTTTATTTTATAGTCAAGTAGTCATGTGTCTTGTTGCAGCACCTATCTCAGTACAATAGAGGCTTCATGGACAGAGTTAGTGAGTCAGTTTAGTCTTTCTATTCAAACATTTTAAGCACTATTACTAATTGTATGAAAAGATATTTTCAGACTTTGTGTAAAGCTTGATTTGAGATTCTTTAAGTTTTTATTAAATATTATAAAAAGGTTCATATTGTAAAGCTTCTACATGCATGTTAAAGTTTCTAGTCGAGTAAGTTAGCCAGGCCAAGGGTTCGCTTGGGGGATCAGCAATGGTTCTCGAGTGCTAGTCACGTCTAGGGTATAGACTTGGAGCATGTCAAACTTGGTATCAAAGCACAGAGTTCAAGTGTCCTAGGGTATCTATGAAGTCGTGTCTGTAGGATCTTATTTATGGTTGTGAGGACCCCACTTCTATAAATGAGAAATTATTGACATCTAAGAAAAGTTTCCCTTCTATCATATTCTAAATCGTGTCATAGAGTTACTTCCTAAGAAACTTGTCCAGATTCATGCCTTTGCCAGATTCGTTCAACTGCCTCTCATACTCAAGATATTTAAAATAGAAAAATTCAGATCCTTACTAATTTACCTTCAGATAAAGTATTCAGAAAGTAAGAGATAGCCCCAAGCTTGAAAGGAGCCAACTTATCCAAAATAATGTACTCTTTATTCATATGAATCATGTGTACTTGCATGCTTAAGCTTATCGATCCAAAATGATGTACTCTTATTCATATGAATCGTGCGTTTGAGTTATAACAAGATATGGTGTATTTCCAGACCATGTTCCCTAAATCATTCTACAGATGTTATTCTTGAGAAAAAAGTTAAGTTATGCCTCTAATAGTTAGTAATATCCCCTCTCCTCGAGAGAAAGTGATTGAAGGCCTTTTTAAGCCATGTGACAGAATATTCCTAGGGCTAGAAAGATGTAGAAATCATGAAGAGTGAGAATAGAAATTGATTGAAGTTGGTAGCTAAAAGTCATGTGGTGAAAAGTTGAGACCCTTATAAGTTTTGGTTAAAAGATAATAAATATCCCTAGGTTCCACGATAAAGTAGAAGAAGAGTTGCTAGTTAGTATAAGATGGTGCAAACTCGAATATGAAAAGAGATGTTATGTTAGTAATGATAAGTATATGTGTTGAATATAAGAACAGAGGGCATACAATAGTAGATCTACACTAGGCTCATGATTGTGAAAAGGGGAGTCATGTAAGATTTATAAAGTTATGAGCTTATCTAGGTAAGGAGTTATAATAGATGGATGGATATTATCTAACTTATGAAAGGGAGTGTGATGATAGACTATACTTAGATAGACCATGAGCTGGAGAATTATTTCTTATCATGAGATTTAGTGATCTAACAATTCTCGACCTTATCTAGTAGTTTAGAGTTACTAAAGTGTGTGTGTGTATGTGTGTGTGTGTGTGTGTGTGTGTGTGTGTGTGTGTGTGTGTATTAGAGAAGTGTGGATGCACAGGTTTAATATTGAACCTTAAGCTTAAACTTTAAGTGAGTATCATGTAAAGCAGGGACAGTAGGATGAGAGTGACATCATTAGTTGGAGGTTTGGCCTAGTAGGCTTGACATAACATAAGCGAGAAAATTAAGCTATTGACTTGAAAGAAGCATGATGTTGAAACAACCTCAAAAAGTGCCTAAAACATGCCTCGGAAGTGCCCGAAATCTTGTTTTCTGTATATCTAAAAATTCATTGGTTATTTCGAAAATTCGACTTCATATTCTTGTTCAAGGGGTCCAAATTATGGTGACAAGGGTCTAACCTCGAATTTAAGGGAATCGAATTACGAAATTTCACTTAGAGAGATTTCTAGAAGTCTCCGCGTCCTCTCTGCAACGCGAAGATGTGTATTTTCTGCATAGTTTTTCCTAGTCCGTCTAGATTTTTCTAAGTGTTAGGCCTAAGTTTTCCCAGACGTGTTTTTGCCTATACTTAGCCAAATTTCACCATCATATCCCCTAAAACATTTTCCAACATTCACTAAAACACTTAGCCATATTTTCACTCCCAAATTCAAGACCCAAAACCCTCATCCAAAGCTAACGATTCTCTTCAAGCTTTAAGCCTCCATTTTCAAACTTCATCAAGAGCTTCCCCAAAATTAAGGTATGTGGTATTGAACAATTGGATCCTTCCTCTCATGGTGCCTAAACCCTCTTTTGCTTAATACTGCATGATTTAAAGTTGATTTTACATGTGAATCTTGTATATTTAGAAATTTACTACTCAATGATGTTAGTTCATGAAATTATGGTTATTTTAGTATGTTTTGAGCTTCAAATCTTGGATCTAATGTTGGATTTGATGAGGGATTTTGATGTGAATGTCTTGGGGGTGTTGCAAGGTACTGATTGATGATTTTACAATTGATTTTATTGCATGATTTTATCTCTAAATTGCATGATCTTTTACCCCCATTACATCCCCCTCCCCCAAGGTATTTGATAAAATGTCCGGTTATGATTTCTTGAGGAAATGAAGGTTTAAAGCATGAGATATGATATGATTGACTATATGATGATGAAATGAGCTTATGTACACGATGAATACTATATAAAGTGTTATGGTAGACCATTCCCAATTCGGGGGCCTAGTAAACGGGTCAAAGACTCAACCACTAGGGTGATGGGTGCAATCATCATTAACCTAGTTGAAGGGTTGATATCTCAATCACTAGGGTGATGGTTGAGATCATCACTAACCTTGATGAGGGGTTTGTACCTCACACACTAGGGTGGGGTGCTATCATGACTAACCTTTATGAGGGGTTTGTACCTCACGCACTAGGGTGATGAGTGCTATCATCACTAACCCCAAAGGGTCTATACCTTAGAAATATAGCTTGGTATCCTCTTTAAATATGGTATCCTATATGAATATGATTTACTTAAGCATGTTTTACTTATGCATTGAACATACATGTCATATTGCTATATTATGTCTATTGCCTAATGTTATGCATGTTGATTATGAAGCTTATCTCTTATTGCATTGCATCTCACATACTTAGTACATTCAAACGTACTTACACATACTCTTGCCTACATGATATCACCATGTAGGAACGGGTGCCCAAGTTGATCATCCTCCTCCTTCACGTGGCTAGACGATGCTATTCCAAGCTTGTTGATGAGTCCTCCATTTTGGGGACCTTGGTCTAAGTTACTATTATCTTTGTATTGAGACACTTTCTTATGTTCTATTGACTATGAGGGTGAGCCCGGTAGCTTGTCTTGGTTCCTGCTCTATCTATGTATTAGAGGTGCTTGTTTGACATGTTTTATGTAGGATATTTGACTCTTGTCTCTTGAATATGATGTTTATGCAATCTTTTCCTTAGTCCCATTTACCCTATTCTTAATCAATATGTCTTTGTATGCTTCCGCGTCCAAGGATGTGTAATGACAAACTAAGAGGCTTGTTTGGAGTTCCTTCAGGTTTCCATTTGCCGTGTCACATCTAGGACCTAGGTATGAGTCGTGACAAATGTTACAAAAACATTGTATGTGATCCTTAGATAAAGATAGATAATTGAGGTTAAGTCATTAGATAAGAAGAGAGCCTAGGACGTACCTCCAAGATAGTCTATAAATGTGAGATATGTTGACCAAGCATTTGCTATGATGTTTTAGTGGGCCTAGGTTTCTAAGATTTTATGTAGTAGTTAAAAGTTGGGGTGATATGACAGGAGAGTGTGCCATGTTACTACTAGATCCTAAGCTTAAATTATGAGGGGTCGTGTGGAAAGGGAGATAACGTTGTGATAGTGATGGTCTTAATTGGGAAATTACTCTAAGAGGCTCCCCCATATTGTATGTTCGGGATTAAGATGTTGACTTTCAAGGAATGTTGTGTATGAGTATAGTGTAGGTGCCCCTTTGGTAGGAATAGTAGATTGAGGATGGCTCGTTAGATAGCAAGAGGCTTAAGAGGTTTATCCACGATAGTGTAAAACTGTGTGAAGCTCCAAGTTATGACTGCTACAAGAATTTAGATAGTATATTTGAGTTGTCAGTGTGGAGTAGGCTAATGTAGACATCCTCTATTACCCTTATGCTGAGCCAAGGAGGATAATCATAGATAATGAGGAATCTCTATTATAGTCCAGACTTTCTTCAGTCAAATGTCGGTGAACGTAGAAGGTGAGGACTGGCGGACAAAAAAGAAAAATATTAGATCCTAAATCATGGAGAGCGGCTATTATTCCAATAAGAGTAGCAATAAATGAAAGGTGCCTATAAAGATATATAGAAGAAAGTTGGAAGTTGGTATCTCGGAAGAGAGTTTTAGCAGCAGTTTCACATCTTTGAGTAGTAAGTAAAAGGGGGATGTAAGCATTCTGTACATAGTGGTACTTCAATCGTCTGGAGAGTTGTATTTATAGCCTAGCGAAGAGAATCAATTCACAGACTTAGAGAGGTATCATTTGAGCTAAGGGTGAGATATTTAGGTAATAAACCAAAGTAGATCTTGAACTTTTGATAGTGATAAGTTAATCGGAATGAGGTGTTAATGCTTTTCTATTTCATATATATTTCTTATACTTCATCGTGATGATATTTTATTCCTATCTTATGGAAGGGCACCATGCCCATGATTCAGACTCATGCACTTCATGTTGATCCATGTTCATACCCAGCTCTTAAAGTGAGAAGTGATATCTTCATTTAGCAATTCTGATCATATCTAATGAACTAATAGTTTCTAACCTTATGCTACGCAAGATAAGACTTGAGCTTTACATCATATACAGTTTCATAAACTCGTGAAGAGCCCTAAAGCACTAGTGGCATCACAGTACGTTATGAATGTTCTCATATCAGATTTCCTGAATGAATCATGCTTACGATATTATACTCCCAAATAATTCTTTCTTTTGGTATTGATAGTGAGGTGGATGATAGTTGATGAGTTGTGTCAGATGAGAGGAAAGAGATGTCACTTAAGGTGACGATTAAAGTATTCTTATTCCATTTGAAGTTACAGATAGAGATGAGATGTAGTTGTATGTAACAAATAGGTAAGAGTATATTATTGTGCCTCTGGAAGGAGTTAATAAGATTGTGGATATAATGGTGCTATCTTGAGTTTAAAGATTCTTGGGAATGTTGACCTCTAAGAAGCTATGAGGTGATTAGAATGATAAGCTCAAATGTGTAATCGCCATTAAGTGAGTGATAGATGTGGGCTACTGGTGACTTTTGCAATGGACTCCAAGTAAATGTGTGGAAATGGTATTCTTTATAAGCAAGCCTCCATGAAAGTGCAGAACATAATCCATATAGATTAGATTAGAATAAGTATGATCATCCTGCGAGTAGCACCTTATGACCTTAAGTTAGACTTGAAGATGATGAGAGTTACAAGCTCTTGTTAATGAAGGGTAGAACTCGAGGAAAGGAGCATAGTAGTGAAGAGGGCTGGTGATCTTTAATGAAAGACCTGTGGAAGTTTAGAGAAGAGGATTGAGGATTGGCTTTTCATGAATATGATCATCTCGTGAATCACATCTTGAGGCTTAGAAATCGGCTTGAATAGGAGAAGAGGAGGTGGTTAGATGGAAATTTGAGTAAGAGCTATACGCTTAAGTTGATGGACTTGAGTTTTATACTCTTGAGTCGATGTTCACCCATGATTTGGAGTATTTGAGTAATTAAGTTCTTGACGTGTATATTTTTGAGTTTGAATAGAGACTATTAAGATCAATGAGGGGTTGAGGGTTTGAATTATTGAGTAAGTATTGCTACGCATTTTGAGTTTATTTGTGCCTCATTACCACAACATCCTCATCATTCAAGGATGAATGATCCAAAGGGGGAGATATTGTAACACCCATGAAATTACTGAAATATCCCTAGAATGAAATTGTGCACACAACATGTCTTCATATGCTCCATTTTTAAATCCGAGATCGGATTTGTTGTCAACGCCAAAAAATTGAGTGAGAAAAAGGTCTTGTCTTGATTTTAAAGCAACTGAGTCAAAATAATTCTTTTGCAAAATTATCCAGAAATAGTAAAGGTGCGCGCCCAGAGCGCGATGCGCCTGGGACCCGGACCCATACTTAATTTTTTTTATTTTGTTTATTTTTGACAGGAAATTGTAAATCATAAAATTTCGCAAAATACACATATTCGCGTCCCTAGCGCAACACAGACAGTGTATATAAGTTAGAATTTTCACCTTTTTATTTTAAGGAAGGGTAATTCTGACTTTTTTCCACCCTCCTAAAGCTTTACTAGTAAGTTTTCACCCGATTCATTCCTAGAAAACGCACTATCCCTATTCCTTAACATTAGAAAAGTTTCAAGAACTTCAGTATATACCATAAGGAAAGGCTAGGGATTTCAAGAATTCTTTCCAATTCTTCCAAGAAGTTTTAAGGCTACCAAAAATCTTATTTTTGTACTTAATCTATAATTGTTATGAAGAATACTAGTTAAGAGTCAAGCTTATTTTATTGCGATGATCTTATGGAAAAATTCTAGTCTTATTATGAAATCCTTATTATTTCATGATCATTATGCCAAGAACTTCATTGTTGAGTAGTTTTCTTTGGATTCCTGAAGCATTACTGTATTTACAAGAACCCTAGATGAGTTTTGATGACCATTCTATTATCATACTTTAATTGCATTGAAAAGTTATTCAGTTTAAAGTACAGTCAGTTTCAAGAAATACCCAACATGGAATATATAAGTAGTATATTTACCTTATCATCTTTTGAATATTGCATGTCAGATTTAAAAGAGTAGTTCAGATAGTTAAGAAATTTTTGCATTATTATTCATCATGCACAAGTTTTAGAGTTTGAGAAAACATTATTAGTTTTGAGAAAGAAAAATCAGTTTATATAAAAAATGTTGAGTCAAGGCTCCAAGCAATATATTTTCAGTTTACCCCTAGAGTGGGACATGTTTTCAGATATGAGTATTACAAAAGTTATTTTGGGAGTAGTATTAAGCACCGATATGAGTGAGAGTAATAATAATAACATGAACTCATAAACTACGTAGTCAGCGTAGGATAGGATTGTACCAAGGTAAAACTACTCACTTGCCACTGAAATAGCCCAGTTTTGGGATGGATCCACTCTCCTAGTTTTTCGTTCCCTACCCCGGCAAAGTACACGACGGCTCTGGCAACATGAGCAAGACGCTATATCACCACGAAGCTCATAGTGGTGGTTGTCGGTTAGAGAAACTCCCCAAGCTAAAGCAAATTAGTTTTACACTTATACTTTCTGCATATGTTACATTTTCAGCTTGTATTGCAGTTAATACTTATGCTTTTCATATTGAGATACGTGGTATTTATCTTAAAAGTATTGCTTACCCTAAGTTTCTGTTTTGGCCATTTTACATGTCGTACATTCCATGTACGGACGCATTTGGCGCTGCATTATTTTATGATGCAGATTTTAGTATCCACATGACAACAGATATTCAGTACGCTAGCTTTCCGGAGGCTATAAGTGAGACTTCTTTGCTTTTAAGGGACTCTAGTCAGTTAGTATATGTATTTTATTTTATAGTCAAGTAGTCATGTATCTTGTTGCAACACCTATCTCAGTATAGTAGAGGATTCATGGACAGAGTTAGTGAGCCAGTCTAGTCTTTCCATTCAAACATTGTATGAAAAGATATTTTCAGACTTTGTATAAAGCTTGATTTGAGATTCTTTGAATTTTTATTAAATATTGTACAAAGGTTCATATTATAAGCTTCTGCATACATGTTAAAGTTTCCACTTGAGTAAGTCAGCTAGGCCAAGGGTTCTCTTGGGGGATCAACAATGGTTCTCGAGTGCCGGTCACGTCTAGGATGTAGACTCGAGACGTGACAATACTCTCACGCATGTATTTACAAAAGTAAATTAATCATATATAAAATATGTCACTTCATATAAAAATTAAAAACAGTTCTCTCGATTAGGGATGATCATCAAGTGTTAATCACCAATCCTTCGAGATTTTGGATTGTGAAAAAAAAATCAGCCTAATTGTGAGGATGTTATAACCTTGCATTGTTTGCGTTAAATATAAATATTGAAGAGTATATACAACACTGGATGGAATAAAAAGTATTCTCCTTATATTTGGCCATGAACAATATTTCTTCCCAAAAAAAAGTTGAGCTTTTAAATTTTTATATGATTTTGAAAATTAATTAGAAATATTTAATTTTCTAATTCTTGGAGTTGAATTTGGCAAAGCCTTGAATTAGCCATGAGGGAACTTGGGGTTCTTCAAACTTAGAACATTCTAAGGCGGCATTTTCTTTGAAAACTTTGAGGTTCAAATTTAGGCATTTATGTTATTCGATCTTAAATGAATTGTCATATTAGTTTAAAATATATTATTTTTATCAAGTAAGTGACATAAAAAAAATTATAATTTATAGTACTTTATGAATAAGAAAAATAACTAGCAAATTTTATATTATATCAAACAAATAAAATTTTGAACTATAGTGAAAATATCAATTATAGACTTAAATTATGCGAGTATTTTATTACCTTCTGAAACTTCATTTTTTTATATGATTTACGCTCTTAAATTATATGAGGATGAGAGAGTCAATAGGATCCTCACATAATTCATGGAGATAATAACAACAACGATAACAATATTATCCTATTGCCTTAAAGGCTCCCGTCCATTGCGGGATAAGGGGGATCGAATGTACGCAGCCTAATTCCTATGTTTAAAACACAGATCGACTGTTTTCGATGACCCATGATGAGCGTCAAAAATTGCATTGACTAATTGCTACTTCACAATTGAAAGAAGCGTAGACAGTTTAAAGAGCTATTTTGTTTTATTCTATCATACCCCAACAACATTACCCCATTGCCTCAAAGGTTCTCGCCCATCGCGGGGTAAAGGGGGGTCGGATGTACGCAGCCTGACCCCTATATTTAAAACATAGATCGACTGTTTTCGGATGACCTATGATAAGCGTCGAAAGTTGCACTGACTAACTGCTACTTCACAATTGAAAGAAGTGCAGACAATTTAAAGAGTCATTTTGATTTATTCCATCACACCTCAAAGCCAAAAAATAGTAAATTTTTTACTGCATCCAACTGTAGAAATTTCATGGAGATAATAACACTTTGTATAATTTAGAAATGTAAAAATTATGAAAAAAGTAAGTTCAAAAAAGTAATAGAACTGTTACATAATTTAAACATGTAATTGATAATATTTTTATGCTTAGTTTCTAAATTCTTAAATATAATTAATTTAATTATTAAAATTGCAAAATGCAAAAGTTGGCACGTGAATCCTTTTAATAAATTTACAAGATATTTTGCAAATGTTTCTTCTTCAAAAAGACAAGATTATGAAAAAGTTATAATAATAGAAGATATGGACATATATTGTCTCCATCATGTCATATTTTTCTAAATCTAAAAGTTTATTAAATTTATCTTCAAATTTGATAGGTACCAATTAGTACTACTACTTTCTCGAAGGTCCTAATTATATCTTAAAGTCTTTGAAGCACACGTGTAAACCTATTTAATTTATTATTTTATTTTATAAAGGAAAAATAAATGATATTATTTTATTTTAATTTTTATTCTACTATATATATATGTGTGTGTGTGTCTGTAACATATCGATATATCTGCTTGATGATACATGAATTGTTAAATAATATAATCAAAACTAAGTAACAATTAAATTAAGCAAAAAAAAAAGTGATAAATCTTTGTTACGATTTTTAGGCAACTTTATTCAACAGAGAAACACAAAAAATAATCAAAAAGAGAGAATTCATTGTCCATTATTGATTCTGTATAATTCATTTATCTTATTTTCGGTGTTTATATATTTACTATATAATTTATTTATCTTTTTTTGTATTTTATTAATTTAAAAATTGGGTAAAAGATATTATTTATTATAATAATTGATAATTTAAAATAATATTAAAAATATGTTGAATAAAAATATTTTAAAAAATCATAAATCATGATAGTTGACAACTTAAAATATTTTAAAAATAAATATAAGTTGAATTGATGATTGAAATTGATTTATCAAAATGACAATAAAAAAAATAATTGATCATTAAAATTAATCTATCAACATCACATAAAATGAGACCAAAAATAACTTGTATTATTTAGTTGGGAAACTACTTAAAAAGTATTCTAAATGTAGATAATTAACAATAGTGATATATCTATATATGAAAATTAAATAAAAAATACCATGAATTACAAGAATTAACAATTTAAAATATTTAAAAGACATATAAAATGTTCAATTAATATTCGAATTAGTGTTACGCAAATATGAATAAATGAATAACATATACTATATGTAAAAATGACATAAACGTAATATCACTCGCCTTAATTTAAATTTTGACGTTCGAAATTTTTATAGTACTACATAAATTAGGATAAAAAGAAGTAACATATATTATTTAAAAATTACATAAAATATTTAAAAATTATATTAAAATTTAATTATTTTTTTTAAATTTTATCTATATCACATAAATCAAGCCAGAAAATAATAAAAATTGGATCTGTTGTAACGCCCAGTAAAATTACCAAAATACCCCTAGAACGGAGACGTGCGCGCAACGTGTCTTACAAAGCTCAGATGAAAAATCCGAGACTGGATTTGTGATCAATGCAGAAAATCAAGTCAGAAAATATTCTCGAACCAATTTAAGAGCAACCGGGTCGAAAAATAATTTTCGCAAAATTGACCAGAAACAGTAAGGGCACGTAACAAGGTCGCGATACGGACCTATCGTGGACCCAAAACAGTAAGGGCACGCGATAGCTCCGTGTGGACCCACACTTATATATTTTCTCAATTTTTCGACGGGATTGAATTTTCGAAATTCACATGTGCGCGACAAGTCCGCGTCGCGGACCTGTTATCCCAATTTGTTCCACTAAGTTTAAAAACTTAAAAAAATTTGAGGGGCATTCCGATCAATTCCCAACCCCTCTTAAGTTCAATAAACGAATATAAAAGATATTTTATATCAAGTCAAGTGCAAAGAATTCCGACCAACTAAGTTTTCGTATGAGTTGACAGTAGGGTCAACTTCAAATGACCATATCTCATAAAAGTATAATGAGTTAGATGACCCATAATATATCAAATAGAAGATATTTGAATTAGCTTTCCAACACATCCAATTTTGCCTTAATCAGAGTTCGGAGAAAAAAATTATGACCATTTTATTGAAGACCTATAGAGCTGTCTGAAGGTGCGCGACGGCTCCGAGTCGCGACCCTTTTTTGGATGAGATAAATGACGTTTTCTATTTTTATTTTGAAGATACTTTTATCCTAAAACCTCTGGGGGGGTCTATTTAAGGTCCCAAAATGCATAAACGTCAATTTTCATAATAAAAACCCCTTTTATTCACTCTTAAACATAAACCCTCAAGAATTATCAAGAAAGTCATCAAGTTGGGATTCATCAAGTCAAGGTGAGTTATTCTTCATAAATTTCAATCTATCGAACCCAAATTTCTTGATCTATTCATGAATTTCTAATAGAAGCTTAAATCATAACCTAGGGTTTTAAGAAAACGAATTCAAGAATCCCAAGAAAGGATTTATTGATTCTTCTTCAAGAATTAGGGTTTTTCATTAAGAACACTAAAGATTCTAAAGAAAGAACTCAAGAATCAAAGAGAAGCCCTTCTAACAATGTCTTTCCAAGTTTTTTCATTCTAAAAGAACTACCGAGATCGAAGATTTTCCCCAAGAAAACTAGTATTCATCAAATTTCAATGATAATATCAACTTTCCAGGTATGTAAGGCTAAACAAAAGTATGAGATTGTTCTCTCATATGCCACATAGGTGGTCTTAGATGAGAGTTGAAGATTCTTGAGTTTACATGCATGATTCTTGTTATTTTCTTGAAAAATTCATAATTTTTACATGTACTTTCATACATTAATGATCATCACAAACTTGTTTTCTTGAATTGAATGTTTTACATGAGTTATTGCATAAACCCTACTTATTATTTCTTAAAAATTGCGTGAAAGAAGATAGGAATTGAATATAGAGCCTTGATTGAGAATGTGATTGCGATTAAGATTGAGATATGAGAACGATGATGAGTTGATAAAACTTGATAGTCCCATGAGTTTCAATAAATAAACTCTAATGATTTGTCTATTTGATTGTACCTTAATGATTGAGCTGTTGATTGAGATATTGATAATGAGATGATTAAAGTCTCTATGAGACTGATTGAATAATGAGAGCCTTTATAAGGTTGAGTTGAGATGAGTCAGTTGAGATGTATTGACTGGATGGATTGTTTTATGGGCATTAAGTCATAGGAAAAGTATCAAGCACCGAAAGAGTAAGAGTTACTCCAACTCGCACTTGCCAAACTACTAGCTAAGCGTACGTGAGGATTAGAACCATTACGTCTCATTGTGGTTCCCTCTGGATAGAGTCTCTAAAACAATAGAGGACTTAAGTTTAAAGGATAGCTGGGCTCCCTAGTGGATTTGATTCATCCCCTACCTTGCAAGTATGGGACGGCTGTGGCAACAACGACAACTTGTTATATGATCACTGGCTCATAAGTGATTGTTGTCAGATAAGAGAAACTCCCAGAAAGTTCCTACCTTGAGTACTCTGAGTCGAGATGAGATGAGATATGATAAGATGAGTTAAGTTGAGTCCCTTTGAGATGAGTCCCTCTGAGATGAGTCCGATTTGATTGATGAGTTGATTGGTTGATGGGTTACTTGTCTACTCTTTATTCTTTCTTTAGATAGACATTTGGCATGTTGATTGATTTCTATATTAAGTTGATATTGTTTCTTTATTATTCTACCTGTTTTGGTTTCATTCAGCTATTTTATATACCAGTACGATGTCCCCCTCTGGGACTGCATTATTTCATGATGTAGATACAAGATCTAGAGATCATCAACAAGCGCATTGTTGAGGATTTGAGACGTTTAGCTGATTGGTGAGCCTCTCCTACTTCGGAGGATTCATTATATTTAATTCATCTTGCTTTAAAGTTAGATTTGATTAGCTTTATTTTGATTGAGGTAGTCATGGGTCTGTTATTGACACCACTTGATAGTGATAAAGACTTCATAGAATAGAGTCGAATGTCGATGTTAAAACTGTTGAGATAGTTTCTTTCTACTAGCCTTTTCATTTGTAATATTATTTTGAGATTAGACGAGATGTGCCCATTTACTTCTTTATGTCTTTCGCTGATTAGTAGAATGTATGAGTGAATTAATGTGATGAGGCCAAGTGATTCACTTGAGGACTAGTAATAGTCTCTGAGTGGCGATTACGTCCAGAATATCCTCCCGGAACGTGACTTCTGTGCTGACAAGGACGTTGATGTCTAGTATTCAATTAAAAGGGAGTTGTTATAATTAATAGACGTAAATACTACGTCACTCCATGCACAGCATACTTTATTAGAGGAAACATATATTAATCCTTTAGGTGGATCATGTGATTTGGCTTGGATTTTTATAATGGAAATCTCAAATTTGAATATAATAAGGGAATTATTTTTTATATTGATCTTATCTTATAACATTTATATTTTTCTATATAATTTGTGGGTATCATACAAAAATAAAAACTTAAACAAGAAATTAAAAATTTAGATTCCCTTGATTATTCTCCTTCTCCTTCTAAATCGAGTTGAATTACATTCTCTTTCTCGCCTGAACTTCAAAAATGTTTATTTCTATGTGCATCATAAATTAAAATAAAAAAGTAATTTATTTTATATTAATCTATACTATATTAAAAGTGTAAAGACTTTTTGAAATATTTTTTGAATTTTTTACCCATCATTAAAATATTTTTCTTTAAATGACATTGTCATTTCAATTTTTCTTAATTTATTCTTTAATTTTTCATTTACCTGATTTCAAGATTCATTTTTAAATTAGAATTTCTTTATATTTAGAACATTTTTTTATTTAGGACTGTTTGATGTAAATATTAATAGAAATTTTAATTATTAAATATTTTTTAATAAAAATATATAAAATAACAAATTTAAAAAGAAAAAACTTAATAAAATTACATTGGAAAATATTAAACTACTCTATTTATATTTAGGAATCTTTTATTACTTTAAATTTTAATCAACTAATTATTTAACTTGTAATTATTCAACTCTAAATTATTTCACCCAATAGAGTAAAATAGTGCGTTCAATAATTTCTCTAATTATGTGTAAATATAAATATAGATAAAGGTTAACAACTTGCTATTAATTACTTTCCAAAAAAACTAAATTCAACAAAAAAATATAAAATAACTAAAATTTCATTAGTTACAATAAATTTAATATACACAATAAAATTAGACCCGTACTCAGCACGGACTCACCGCCCCTAGTATTATAAATAAGCAAATGATATCTTCTTTTCTTCTAGAAGCAAAAGAAAAATTAAAAGAAATTAAAAGCCATTGCATCTCATTGTTTTAATTTTGTGGTGTAACTAAAATATTTATATTTAAATTTTTTAAATTTTGATGTGAATTTACAATTAAATTTAAGTTTCTTAAGATTTATACTTTTCAAACTATATATATATAGTAATTCACAATTTAAAATATGTCAAAGTCATATAAAAAATTAATTTCGATCAAACTTTTCACTGAATAATGTAAATTAAAATAATAATAATAATCAACAACAACAACATTTCTCTATTGCTTAAAGGCTCCTGTTCATTGCGTGGTAAGGGAGGGTCGAATGTACGCAGTCTGACCCCTATGTTTAAAACATAGATCGACTATTTTCGGATGACCCATGATGAGCTTCGAAAGTTGTATTGACTAACTGGTACTTCACAATTGAAAGAAGCGCAGATAGTTTAAAGAGTCATTTTGTTTTATTCCATCATATTCCAAAGCCAAAAAATAGTAAATATTTGGTTTCATCCGGCTGTGAAATAAAATAATAATAATCATCCATCATTAATAATATTAAATTGAAAAATTGTGGGCGTCAATTCTGTTCAAAAGATGACAAATGATGCCAACCCTTTGACTATTGCCTTCTCGATTTGTCGTAAGTACTTTTGCTTAACAAAAATTAATTACGCTATTTTATTTTATCACTTAATTATATATTAAATTATTTTTATCATAACTTAAATCTTAATCAAATTAAAATATACCATATTCAAATGCTTAGGTATATATATGGACCCAAAAATATTTCTTTTTTTTTTAAGTCCAGACCAGTGGACCACCCCGAAGGATCTAATGCAAGAAAACTTACATAGATATATTTGATTAAAAAAATATTTATTATTTATAACATTGACAATTTAGTTTTGCTAAACACTTATGATATAGTTCTAATTCATATTTCAGAGAAATATTTATAAAACATGTATATATATATAATATAAGTTTCAGTGATGAATGATACATTTATCACAGACTTTAATACATTTTATATTTCATTGTTCAATTTCTTTTTAAACAAGCACAATATATTTTATAACAGTTTTAATACATTAATATTGCATGCATAATTCACTTTTAATATAAATATAGATTTGTTATAGTTTTATTAGACATTATTATAAATAATAATAAATAAAAAATATCGTTAAATCAGTAATTATTTATTAAAAGATACATTTTCTAATGCAAGGTAAACTATCTCTAGAACTATACGTACATTGTAATTAGTACGTAAGTGACATGATTGTTTTATTAGTTTTGCACTAATGATGGATTTACCTCAAAAAAGGTATTATTTCCCTTCATACAAAACATAACATTAATGTATAAAATGAAAGCTCAAAAGGTTTTTTATTGGATTATAATATGCATGTGTGAAAATTAGAAAATGTTGGTTGGGTGTGAATTATTTTGTTGGTTTCCAAATATGATTATAATCCAAGAAAACTTGAGATTGATTATTGCTTCATTTTGACTTAAAACTCTTTGCTAACTTGCTAAGCTCTTTTTTTGGTTGATTAATAACAATTTGGATAATTTCTATCCATTAATCAGTCGGTGAATAATAATAATAATAATAATAATAATAATAATAATAATAATAATAATAATAATAATATATTTAGTAAATATATACAAGTGAATAGGGATAAAATGCATGCAGATCTTATCATTATCTTATTGAAATAATATATTATTTAAATTGTTATTATTAATTGATTATGAAAGGTGCATTTTTTAAAAATTTATTTATTTATTTATTTT
>JAOTQR010000100.1:4036461-4050146 GCA_025774065.1 Solanum ossicruentum | reverse complement strand
TCTTTTTTTTTTGGCCCACCACCCCCCCCCCCCCCCCCCCCCCCGCAATTTAGAGGTTTTAGTTATTTATGCTTGAAATGATTAGTAGTGAAGTCTTGTAGTCAAGCCCCGTATTCCCTATGGATTAGATATTGACTTAGGTTAGGTTAATTTCTGACAATGACCACTTTATTATTGGAGTGTGAACATCACAATTGATGACATTTTGATTTACTCTCGAACTGAAGAGGCGCATGTAAAACATTTCAGGGAATAAAGGCTCTTTACTAAATTCGACAAATGTGAGTTGTGGTTGAAGGAAGTTGCATTCTTGGGTCATGTGGTGTCAGATGGTGGGTTTAAGGTGGTTCGAAAAAGATGGAGCCAATAAGAAATTGGCCTAGACCCTTGACTCCGACAGACGTTAGGAGCTTCTTGTGTTTGGACGGGTACTACCGAAGGTTCGTGAATAGATTCTCCTCGATTACTTCTCCCTTGACAAAATTGACCCAAAATAAGGCAAAGGTTGTGTGGACTGATGAATATGAAAGAATTTTCCAAACCTTGAAGAACAAGCTTATGTCCACTCCCATTTTGGCTCTACCGGAAGGGTTAGAGGGTTTCATGTTGTATTGTAATGCTTCAAGAATTGAATTGGGGTGTGTGTTGATGCAAAATGTCAAGGTCATCTCCTATGCTTCGAGGCAACTAAAGGTACAAGAGCGTACTTACTCCACCTATGATCTTGAACTAGCGATCATGGTATTTACCTTGAATATATGGTATCGCTATTTGTATGGGCTTCATGTAGATGTGTTTACCAACCATAAGAGTGAGCAATATTTATTCACCTAAAGATACTTAAATTCGAGGAAAATAAGGTGCATAAAGTTCCTACAAGATTATGATATGAGTGTGCATAACCTTCCGAGCAAGGCTAATATTGTGGCCGATGCCCTAAGTCAGATATCTATGGATAGTGTGGTGCACCTTTAGGATAGCAAGAAGGAATTGGTGAGTGAGGTACATCTATTATGTAGGTTGGGCGTTAGATTGAAAGAGGCCGAGAATGGTGTTGCGGTGGTAATAGATGGGCTCAAAGTCCTCCTTGATTGAAGAAGTTAAATCAAAACAAGACCTTTACCTCACTTTGATGGAGTTGAAGTCCTTGGTAAAAAGTGGTAGAATGGAGGTTTTCCCCCAAGGGATAGATGGTGTTCTTAGGTACCAAGGTAGGTTATGTATTTCCATTGTCGATGACTTGAGAGAGTTGATTTTGAAAGAAGCCTATAATTTCTTCTATTCTATTCACCCTTGCTCTACCAAGATGTATAATGATTTGAGAGAAGTGTATTGGTAGAGTGGTATGAAGAGAGACATTGCCAAGTTTGTAGTCGGTTGCCATACTTTCCAACAAGTCAAGGCCAAGCACCAAAGGCCGGGTGGTTTGGCCCAAGACATAGAGATTCCTACTTGGAAGTAAGAAGAGATCAATATGGATCTTGTAGTTGGGTTGCCAAAGACTAGGAGATATTTTGATTCCATTAGGTTATTGTAGATATAATGACAAAATCGGCTCACTTCTTATCGATTAACGCAACCTATAGTGCTGTAAATTACGCAAAGTTGTATATTTATGAGTTGGTGAGATTTCATGGTATTTGGCCATTATTTGGATGATGTTGCTCAATTCAGATTACACTTTTGGAGGTCTTTTCAAAAGGGCCTTGGCACTAAAGTCAAGCTTAGCATGACTTTTCACCCGCAAATGGATAGTCAAGATAAGAGGACTATCCAAACTCTAGAGGATATGCTTAGGACTTGAGTTTTGGAGTTTAAGGGTAGTTGGGATGAGCACCTCCTGCTTATTGTGTTTGCTTATAACAATAGCTAGCACCTTAGTATTGGGATGGCTACTTTTGAAGCCCTTTATGGGAGTCATTGTAGATCCATGCTTTGTTGGGTTGGAGTGGAAGAAATAGCTTTGTTGGGATCAAATCTAGTAATGGAGGCTTTGGAGAAGGTAAGGGAGATAAGGGAGAGATTGAAGGCAATTCAAAGTCAGCAAAAGTCCTATACTGACACTAGAAGAAGAGACATTGAGTTTGAAGTTGATGATTGGGTGTATTTAAAGGTTTCACCAATGAAAGGCATGGTTCGCTTTGGCAAGAAGGGGAAATTAAGCCTAGATACTTAGGACCTTACCAGATCTTATGAGTTAGAGTTGCCCATGGAAATGAATATGGTCCATCTGGTTTTTCATGTCTCCATGTTGAGAAAATGTATTAGGGACCCTAGTTCCATTGTGCCCTTAAAAATGGTGAGTGTTGAAGAGAATCTGGCTTATGAGGAAGACCATGTAGAAATATTAGATAGGCAAGTCAAGTGGTCGAGAGACAAGGATGTACCCTCCGTCCTAGTCCTTTAGAGGAACTAACATGTAAAAAGTGCCACTTGGGAAGCTGAAGCCGATATGAGAAAGAGATATCCCTATCTCTTCCATTCTAGTCAAGCTTGAGGTACTATAATCTTCTTATTTTAGAACCTCATTCCTTGCATGCCATCCTCATGTTATTTGTGCATGGTTATGTGATCTTGGGGTTGCATTGTAAGTGTTATTTGAGATACGGTCTAAAGATTTTAATGGTGCATGGGTTGCATTTTGGTATATGCTGCATTTGGCATATGATGCATACATTCCATTTCTTAGAGCTTTCCTTAGCATATTCGCAGATGAATGTTCCCAAGGGGTAGATATTGTAAGGCCCCACTTATGGCGAGTATGAAGAATACAAGAAAACAAGCTTCAGAACTTTTTGGACTATCAGCTTGTAAGAGGTGGTTTTATGAGCTGTAAATCATTGCAAGGCCCGTAAGTTGGTCCATAGAATCTGGGGTAGACTTGGTGAAATTGGAAACTTTCAACGACTCAATCTAAGATTCATCAAACGGCCTGTAAAATCTTTTACGAGTTGTAGATCGTCCATTGAATGTGAATTAGAGAAGGGTCTTTGAAATTCTGAAAATCTATCAAACGAATACCCTATCTAATGCCCGTAGAATGGACTATGACCCCTAAATGGGGTCTCATAGTCCTTCCAGCCAGACTTTAAAAAATAGCAATTTTGTCATCTCACAGCCTTTTATGCCAAATACTAGGTCATTTTGACCTCTAAGAGACCTTTTATCAGCCCTCTTAGCCCTAATCCCCCTCATCCCTTCTCATTCTAAAATATACCCTAAGTCCAAATCTTCTCAAAGTACTCCCAAGTCTACAAGCTTCCATGAAGAAGGAAACAAGTTAGGGTTTTGGTTTCTTCACTTCTAAGTTGGATTTTCCCTTAATTAAGTTGACAAGATATATGGGTTTTGATTGTAGAGACCTTTCCTCCCGAAGCTTAACCATTCCTCTTGCCCTTTGTAATTTTCTCAAGTTATGGAAGTACATGATTATTTTTATGAACTCATTCTCATGATGATAAATGTAGTATTTTACGAGGGTTATACTAGTATATTGTCATGTCGTGCAATATCATATGAAATCTATGAATTTAAAGTAAGGGTTTGATGGTTCCCTTGCCAAGTATTCTCATGATTGATTGGTCAGTTGTTTTGAATAATGTTTAAGAATTTTATGATACTCCTCTCACGACATTTATTTACAAATAGCATGATTTTAAGCTTGTGTATATGTACCCACCAATAATTGATCTAAGATGCATGCCTATTTCTTAAAGTCATGAATGCTTTGTGGCAAGATATGTATGATAAGCATTTTGAGACTAATAAGGGAGATAACATGTACGCTATGACCTCATGAGCATAATATGAATGACAAGTATTATGTAAATCCCTATCTTTGATGTTACACGTTATGATTAATGAGCTACCCTAAGAATGATACTAAGATATTTTGAGACTATGGATGTCGTAACAAGTGTTATGTTTCAAGTACTCTGTGGGATTGTGGCCTAGCACCAAGTGGACATTGGTGTCTCTCATGGTCCCATACCTATGTGCCACTATAGGCTTATGACATTAATTCCTTGTGTGGGCTTTTACCTACCGAAAGGCAATGCCGTAAGGTATAGATTTTTTTTGAACCCACCAAAAAGACTATGCTGTAAGGTAAAGATAAGATGTAATACCCACCAAAAAGGCTATGCCGTAAGGATAGTCTTAGGTCTACCTTGGCAAAGTAGACCACTCCTTGTCTGATATGGAGTGAACATCGGGATTCCAAGTAGTTGCTAGTTGCTTGCTTGTACTTATATGTTAGTTGTGGTCTTTACCACTATGCATATGATGTCATGTGACTTGACGATTTTTCATGCATGTCCCTTTAGGTGATTGCCTCTCATGACATATTAAATCTATATTCATCGTTTAATATGACACATCTTGATTACCTATGATTTATGTTCTCTGATGCATTTTGCACCATAAATACTTAGTACATTCCTAGTAGTAATGCGTACTCTTTGCCTGCATGATCTAACCATGTAGGAACCAGAGCTCCTTACCATCTTCCTCCTCCACGGGACTAAACGTTCCGGTTGAATATTTCTTGGTGAGTCCCACACATCCGGGGACAAGATTCCACTTACTTTCATGTCTTTCTTAGACTAATTTATTTTTGGATACTGTCTTTTGAGGGTGAGCCCGGGAGGTATCTTGGCCCCTGTCCTATTCATAAATAGAGGTGTTATTTGACATTATGGTTGTTATGTTTGATTGAGCTTGACTGCTTACACTTTTATAGTATGAAGACATCCCTTAGTCCCATACTCCTTTTTGTGTTAAATCCTTGAAGATGGTGATGAGATAGAAGTCCCAAGTCCCTATCTTCCCTATGGCATGAGTCATACTTACCTACCCCTTAGAAATTATTTGGTATGTGCTTCATTCTCATCCCCTTCCCTACAAAATCCCCATAGCATGAGTCCAAAGTCCCATTTCCCTTAGAAATTATGTGCTATATGTTTATTTCCCTTTTATGCTTCCGCGAACCAAGGATGTGCATTGCATGATTAAAATGCTTGTTTGGGATCCCTTTGAGTTCCCATTCTGTGTCATGTCTAGGCCTTCAGCTTGGGGCGTGACATTTGGTGTCAGGTGAAGGCATTAAAGTGGATCCAAAAAAGATGAAGGAAATATGGAATTAGCCTAGACCCTTGACTGCGATTGATATTAGGAGTTTCTTTTGCTTGGATGGTTACTATCGGAGATTCTTGAAAGGTTTCTCTTTAATTTCTTATCCTTTGACAAAGTTGGCCCAAAAGAAGGCTACATTTGTATGGATCGATGCATGTGAAAGAAGCTTCTAAGCTTTGAAAGATAAGCTTACATCTCCTCCTATTTTGACTCTATTAAAATGGTGGGAAGGATTTTTTGTGTATTCTGATGCTTCGAAAGTTGTCTTGGGGTGTGTTTTGATGCAAAATTGCAAGGTCATTGCCTATATTTCTAGGCAACTAAAGGTGCATGAGTTCAATTACCCACCCATGATCTCGAATTAGCATCGTGGGATTTTCCTTGAAGTTATGGTGTCACTATCTGTATGGGGTTCACATAGATGTGTTCACCGACCATAAGAGTCTCCAATATGTATTTACCCAAAGAGATCTAAATCTGAAGCAAAGATATGGTTAGAGTTCCTTAAGGATTACAACATTAGTGTGCATTACCATTGGGGCAAAGCTAGTGTTTTAGTCGATGCCCAAAGTAGGGTGTCTATAGAGAGTGTGGCTCATGTAGGAGATAGCAAGAAAGAATTGTCTAGAGGGGTCCATCAGTTGGTTAGGTTGGGGGTTAGATTGGATGAAGCCGAAAATTGTAGCATGGTGGTGATAGATGGTTCTAAGCCTTCCTTGATTGAAAAAGTCAAATCTAAACAAGATCTTGACCCCGCTTTGATGAAATAAAATTAATATTAAGGGATGGAAAGGTGGAGGTTTTCTCCCAAAGGGGAGATGGTGTTCTTAGGTACCAAGGGATGTTATGTGTGCCCAGTGTCAAAGAATTGAAGGACTGAATCTTGAAAGAGGCACATGATTCCTCTTATTCTATTCACCCCGGTTCCACCAAAATGTATAAAGATTTGAGGGACGCTTATTGTTGGGGTAGTATGAAGAGGGATATTGCCAAGTTCTTAGAAGATTGCCATAATTGCCAACATGTCAAGGACAAACACCAAAGGCCAGGTAGCCTAGCGCAAGACATTGATATTCATAATTGGAAGTGGTAAGAGATCATTATGGATTTTGTGATCGGCTTGCCTAAGACTATGAAACATTTTGACTCCATTTGGGTCATTATTGATAAAATGACAAAATCAACACACTTCCTACTAGTTAAGATGACTTATGGAGCCAAAGACTATGCCAAGTTGTATATTCAGGAGTTGGTAAGACTGCGTGGGTTTCTATTGGATATTATTTTAGATCGGAGTGCCCAATTTGCATTGCACTTTTGCAAGTCTTTCCAAAAGGGTCTCGGTACCAAAGTAAACTTAGCATGGGTTTTCACCCACAAATAGATAACCAAGCCAAAAGGACCATTCAAACTCTTGAGGATATTCTAAAGCTTATATCTTGGAGTTTAAGGGTAGTTGGGATGATCATCTTCCACTTGTTGAATTCGTCTCTAATAACAACTATCACTCTAGCATTGGAACGACTCCCTTTGAAGCCTTATACGAGAGGCATGGTAGATCCCTGGTTGGATAGTTTGAAGTAGGGGTGATGGCTTTGTTGGGTTCAGACTTGGTGACGGAACGTTTGGAGAAGGTGAAGTTGATAAGCAAAAGATTGAAGGCAACCCAAAGCTGGCTAAAGTCCTATGCTAACACTAGAAGAAGCGGCCTCGAGTTTGAGGTTAATGATTCGGTGTATTTGAAGGTTTATCCAATGAAGGGTATGGTACATTTTGGCAAGAAGGGCAAATTAAGCACTAGGTATATAGGGCCTTACTGAATATTGAGATGTATTGGTAAAGTTATATATAAATTAGAGTTACCCATGGAGATGAGTATGGTTCATCCATTTTTTCATGTCTCCATGTTGAGGAAGTGTATGGGGGACCCTAGTTCCATTGTAACCTTGGAGGTGGTGAATGTGGAAGAGAACTCGACTTATGAGGAAGTCCCGATAGAAATATTGGATAGGCAAGTCATGTCGTTGATGAACAAGGACGTATCCTACGTCAAGGTCCTTCGGAGGAACTTACAAGTTGAAAGTGTCATGTGCGAAGCAGAAGCTGATATGAAAAAGCTATATGCTCTATCTCTTCCATTCTGCTCGAGCTTGAGGTATTATGAGTTGTTCAAATACAAACCTCCTTTCTTTGCATGTCATTTTCATGTCATCTATGCATGGTTATGTGATTGTGAGGTTGCATTGTAAATGTTATTTGAAAAATGATTTAAAGATTTGTATGGTGCATATATTGCATTTGGTATGTGATGCATGCACTCCATTCCTTAAGGCTTGTCTTAGTAAAATTCGGGGACGAATGTCTCCAAGGGGAAGATATTGTAATGCCCCACCATTCAGATGCATGAGTAGTGCAACCACAAACTCCTGAAAAGTTTTTGAGTGTCAGTTGTTACGAGGGGACTTACGAGTTTAAACAGTACCACATGCCATAAGTTGTGCTTGTGGATTGAAGGTTAGACTTGGTGAAATCTGGGATTTTTTTGGGATTCAATGTACCACTTATCAGACGGCTGATAAAATCTTTCACAAGCAATAGGTCATGTCGTGGAAAGTTAATAAGAGGAGAGTTTTTGAAATTCATCAGACGAAACCCCTATCTACGACCCGTAGAATGGACCACTGCCTATAAACACGGTCTCGTGGTCCTATCTAGTAACATTTTAAAAGGGGAAAATTTTACTTTCTCCTGTTGTCTAATGCCTATATTATGTTATTTTGACCCTTAAAGAGCCCCTTATATGCCTTTATAACCCTAATCATCTCCATCCCCATTCACAAAATCCTCTAAGTCCCAAGATACTCTCAAGTTCTCCAAGGTCTTCAAAGAGAAGGTGCAATCTAGGGTTCCAAATTTCTTATCATTTATCCAAGGTATTTCCATCTCCTATCACTGACGTATGTGGGTTTTTACTATGGAGACTTTTCCTCCACAAGCTCAACAATTGCTCCTCTTCTTTATGATTTCCCAAGTCATGAAATTGCATAGTGGTTTTATGAACCCTTTATATGGTGATAATATGGAGTATTTTATGGTGATATGCCTTTGTATATTATTAAGCATTGAAAAGGCATACGAAATATGTTATCTTACATGAGGGTTTGTTGATGCCTTAACTATGTTTTGTTATATGTCACACCCCAAGTGCCGTTAGGGCAGACCGGCACCCATTGCCGATAAGGCTTGGGAGAACCAACCTGTACCTATGCACTTTCTATACATTTAATAAAGAATTGTATATTAAACATGTCTTTATGCAAGTAAACAGTGATACATGCCCAAAAGAAAATGCATATGACTAGGCCGTTGGGGCCACAGTGTCGAAAGTATAAAACATGACCACACTTTAATTTACAAAGTCTATAAAGCCTCTAAATAAGAGAGTATCTGTTAAGGGTCAGGAAAGGTGCTGCCTCAACTAACTACATAAAACAAACATATAACCTTTAGACAAACACAAAGCTTCGGAGCAAACTGGAGCTGGGTAATAACAGTTGAATGTCCTAGACTCTACTGGGGAGATCTACTAGCACCTATACCTACAGCATGAAATGTAGGTCCCTGAGAGGGACATTAGTATGAGATAATGTACTAAGTAAGTAAGGCATGAAATACTGTATATGAAGTAAGAATGTCAAATGAAACCATGCACAGGTGTGGAATAAGAGACCACCTTTATATATACTTTGGGATCGTATACTTTATGTTCTTTATATTGTTTTACCTTTACTGTAAAATTTGTGCACATCATATAATATAAATGACCAACTGATCAGTGGTAAACTGTATCTGGATCATCCCTGGCTAGGTTATTCCTTAACCCCCCGGGCTACCACCCGTGATAGGATCGTCCCTGGCTAGGTGATGCTTCAACCCCCGGGCTACCACCTATCAAAAACTGTATACTTAATCTTTCAATTACATTTGAGATGATTATTTTAGTGGTCATAATATTGGAGATTTCGGGCTGTATATGCAATATATAACATGAAAAAAAACATTCAAAACAACCTGGCATTGAAGATAGTATGTTACATAAGCAAGGAAATGCGTATCAAATGAAACAACTCATGTACTTGGTATCCATGTATGTATATAGATTTGAAGGGAACTACATATAGGAGCATATGAACATGTGAAAGAGTGGATACATGGCTGCTTGTCATGTTGGAGTAGATAAATTCCCTTACTTATCGAAGGATCTATGTTTCATGCCAAATGATATGAAATCAAGTAGCCTTACATACCTCGTTGTATGACCTCGTTACTACCTCGGAGTGGCTGCCTTTCCCTCAAATATTTATACAGCATATTAGGCAATAAAACTAGTATTAGCAGCAACACAACACTTCTAGGCATTCCAATATCATAAAAACGATCACCCGGACAGCAAGCTTTCAATTAGTGACGCAAAGACATTTCTTCAAACTTTTCACTTATAAATGTATTTTCTAACAAGCATTCTTATGTACATGTCATGTACATCTTATTTTGATTCCCTTAACAGTCCCCCAATAGCCTACAAAATACAACACACAACGATTCTTTACAACATACAAACAAGCGGCACAACGATATATCCTTTCACCACACTTCGATGTCAACAATCCCGGAACTATTTTAACTTTATCAAAATTATTTCCAATAATTTTATAACATAAAAATCAGTCTTAATATAGTCCAGAAATAGTCCCAAATTAGGGGTATGTCATGGAATAACATACTACAATTCAACACAACTTACAAATGGACAACATAACATTAGTCCCCTTTTAGTTACATTTCGGCGACAACAATTCCAAACCTTCTCCAACTCGAAACAAACTATTCCAACAAAATTTACACATATAAATAGTGTTAATCGAGACTTAAACCAACACCCAAGAATTCATTAAGAACATGAGCCAATAGCTTTAAATCCAACAACCCACAACTTCCAACCAACATCACACTTAAGATAGCACAATAAAACTCATTTGTTAAATGAAACCAAAATTTGGGCAGTGAGCTTAGGTTAATGTCTACAACTCAAATCATGTTAAGAACATCAAATTCTTTTCATAATACGACCCACAAACCATTTAGAAATCACTATAAAAAAGGAAAAAGTGCAGCAATTTTCTAGGCACAAGTTGTCCAGAATTTTCCAGCAAGGTATACCATCATCTACTTCTTGATTTTAATGAAGGAATCATGCTAAATACACAAATATAGTTAATTACCTTTATCTTCAAGGTTTATAGCCTCCTCAAGACCCTCAAATATTCTTTGGCTGCTGCTTTGGAAGGTCAAAAAACGTTTAGAGAGAGAGAGTTTGGGAAAGTTGAAATTTTTTTGCTAAGTGTAAGAGAGTGAAGTTTTGCTTCTTATAATCCCTTTTTAAAGCGCTGATTTGGATGAAATTATTTGGTCATTTTGACCAAATAATACCTTTTTTAATAATAATAATAAATAATCAGCAGCTGGTTCCCCCAAAATTGGGCCAAATGAGGATCAAATTCTAATGGACTTGAGCTGCCAATTTTTCCAGCTTTCCTCTTAATCCGTTTTTGGCACAAATGGTCCAGTAGTTTGTTTGACACTTGGGATCCTCTTAAATTCTTCTTGGACTGAAAATAAGGTCCATTTATGATGCTAAATCATGGGCTAAAATTTCATCCTTAAAACATATTTTATCCATAATCGGTCATGGACAAATTTGACGTCGAGCCTCGTCTCCGCTTAGCTAGCAAATTCAAGGTAAGCAAGTTGGTGACTCACCTATTAAATTATGAAGTCATACAAGCCCATAAATTCCTTCACTTTGTTTAGGGCTTTAATATCCTTAATTAACATAAAACATGAATACAGTTGACCCTTTTAAGCGTTAGACTCACATATCCCCATTAATACGAGATTCAAGAACTTTCAAGAATTGATGCTAATTTGACCAAACCATATCATAATTCATTCAGCAAATATTAGTACATGTAAAATGTGGGGTGTTACATCCTCCCCCCTTAGGAACATTCATCCTCGAATGTTAGCATAATTGGGTAGCTTAACCATGTATAAACCTTTATTTAAACAAATCGTTGACAACAAAATAAGCATTCATTTACACATACCTATTAATGTTCCAATTCTGCATGTTGGGCATCCGCTTTAGCTTCAAATATATGAGGGTATTTTGATTTCATTGCGTCCTCGACCTCCCAAGTTATCTCTTCTGCTTGTTGATTCCTCCAAAGTACCTTTACTAAAGCTTTTTCTTTATTTTTTTAGCTTCCTAACTTGACAATCCAAAATAGCAACAGGTAACTCTTCATAAGTGGGATCTTCTGTGACCTGCACGTCCTCAATAGGAGTGATACAGGATGGGTCACCTATGCATTTTCGAAGCAGCGATACATGAAAAACTGGATGAACCATAGAAAGCTCTTGGGGTAGCTTTAACTCATATGCAACCTGCACGATCTTCTTAATAATCTTATAAGGCCCTATGTAATGTGGGATAAGTTTTCCTTTCTTACCAAACCTCATAACCCCTTTCATTGGAGACACCTTTAAGAATACCCAATCTCCTACCAAAAATTCTAGCCCTCTCCTCCTAGCATCCGCATATGATTTGTGACGACTTTGGGCTGTTTCTAGCTGCTTCTGTAGTACCTTAACTTTTTCCATGGCTAGTTGCACTAGATCTGACCCAAGTAAGGTTGTTTCTCCTACTTCAAGCCATCTAATTGGCGATCTACACTTCCTTCCATACAAAGCTTCATAAGGTGTCATCTTGATACTTGATTGGTAACTATTATTATAAGCAAATTCAATAAGGGGCAAATGGTCCACCCAACTACCTTTAAAGTCCAATGCACAAGCTCGCAACATATCTTTGAGTGTCTAAATGATGCATTCTGCTTGACCGTCTGTTTAAGGGTGGAGCGCTGTAGTCAAATTTACTTGCATTCCTAAACTCCTTTGGAAGGACTTCCCAAACTTTGCAGTGAATTGAGCCCCTCGATCAGATATAATAGAGATTGGAACTCCATGTAGCCTCACTTTATCCTTGAGGTACAGTTTCGCATACTCCTCTGTTGTATAATCACTCCTGACAGGTAGGAAATGTGCTGACTTTGTGAGTCTGTCAACTATTACCCATATAGAGTCATACTTCTGAAATGAGCGAGTTAAACCGGTAACAAAGTCCATATTGATCATATCCCACTTCCAAGTTGGAAGTACTATACATTGCATATAACCTCCTGGCTTTTGGTGTTCTACCTTCACTTGTTGATAAGTTGGATATTGAGCCACAAATTCTGCAAGGTCCTTTTTCATGCCTCACCACCAAAACATTCCCTTCAGGTCATGGTACATCTTAGTCGATCCTGGATGGATGGAATATCGGGAATGGTGAGATTCTTCCACTATCCTCTCCCTTATTACATTAATATCAGGCACACATAATCTATTTTGGAAGTAAATTACTCTATTTTATGTAAGGTCAAAGCCCTTTATTGCATCCTGACTCACCTTTTCTTTAAGCTGTCGTAGAACTAGATCGTCGAACTTTTTTTCTTTCACCTCCATTACCAATGAAGATGTCACTGCATTATGTACAATTACCCCTTCCTTTGGAGTTTCAAGAAGGCGAACTCCCAAACTGGCTAGTTGACGTAGATCCTCAGCCACCCCTTGCCTAACTGTGGCCTTATCACTAGTAGTCATAACTGCCTTACGACTCAGAGCATTAGTTACCATATTTGCCTTCCCCGGATGGTATAATATATCAACATCATAATCCTTTATCAGCTCGAGCCATCTCCATTGTCTCAAATTTAGATCCTTCTGCTTAAAAATGTATTACAGGCTCTTATGATCAGTATATATATCAACGTGAACCCCATACAAATAGTGGCACCATAGTTTCAAAGCAAAGACAACCACTGCTAGTTCAAGATAATGAGTTGGGTAATTCTTCTCATATGGTCATAGCTGCCTGGATGCATAAGCAATCACCTTGCCATGTTGTGTTAGCACACACCCTAATCCAACTCCCGAAGCATCACAATACACAACATACCCCTCGGTGCCCTTTGGAAGTAGTAGCACGGGTGCAGAAGTTAGCTTATTTTTCAGTTCCTGGAAGCTCCTTTCACATGTATCATTCCATTGCAACTTGGTTTCCTTATGTGTCAGCTTTGTTAGAGGTGCAGAAATGGAAGAAAAACCTTCAAGAAACCTTCTGTAATAACCTGCCAAACCTAGGAATCTCTGAACTTCTGTGGGCGTCATTGGCCTTGGCCAATCTTTCACAGCATCTATATTTTGTGAATCAACTCTTATTCCCTCCTCAGACATAATATGACCCAAGAATGCCACTGAGTTTAGCCAAAATTCACATATAGAAATCTTGGCATATAACTATCGATCACAAAGAACTTGTAACACTTGTCGTAAGTGATTTGCATGATCCTCTTCTGACCTTGAGTATACCAAAATGTCATCTATAA
>JAOTQR010000100.1:3988113-4023953 GCA_025774065.1 Solanum ossicruentum | reverse complement strand
CTCGACTATGCTCAAGTCACTCAACTCATACAATCAAAATCAAACTCAAACCTCAACTCAATTCATGCATAGGTTTTATAAAGATCATTCAATTTAGGGTTCATGATACTAACAAAACAACAACATACCCAGTAAAATCCTATAAGTGGGGTCTAGGAGAGTAGAATATGCGCAGACCTTACCACTACCATAGAAGTAGAGAGGCTGTTTCCTGAGAACCCTCATCTCAAAACCTGTAAGCAGAAAGAACTAGGTATGACAAAAAGAAAGGAAGGGAACAGAAAGAGTGATTAATAATGAGATAAAAACTAACACATAATACGACAGATAATGCAAGCATATGATAAAAAACACCTAACCCTACCATTAGCCTGCTACTCTAATTCGCGACCGCCACTTAGTTTCAAAGTAATGATATATCTTGTTAGGAATAGGACCAAGGTATTTATCACCTCCCCCCAGTACTTCTTCAGCATAGGAAACGCTGTTGACTTTGCATTCGTCACCGCTATCTTTGCTTCTGACTTGGCCGTCTTATAGACTACCTTAAGAATTTGCTTTTCATCTTCATCCCTACACTCTAACCACTCTGTGTAAGTGACCTTCTTAACCTTCACACCCTGAACTTCATCATTCCACCACCAATCGCACTGATGTCCACCAAAGGTCCCTCACAAAACACCTAGTACCTCGGTAGCTACCTTTTTTATGTAATTAGAAGTCGTGTCCCACATACTATTCACATTACCTTCACTACTCCATGCCTCTAAGTTTCTCAACTTTTCTTTCATCTCGTGAGAAAGGGCAGGAGTAAGGCCTCCCCATCTAATCCTAGGTTGGGCATACATAACCTTCTTCTTCTTTTCTCTCTTGATCTCCACATCCATCACTAAAAGCCTATGTTGAGTGGAAACATTTTCACTCGCAATAACCTTGCAATTCTTACATAGACTTCTATCGCCCTTTTGGAGAAGCAGGTAATCTATCTGAGTCTTAGCTACCGAACTATGGAAGGTAATCAAGTGGTTTTCTCTCTTTTGGAAACACGAGATAGCAATCACTAACTCAAAGGGTTTGGAAAAATCCAAGAGAGACGTCACTCTTCCATTCCTCTCCCCAAAACCAAAGCCTCCATGAACACCTTCAAACCCGCTAGTAGTTGCCCCGCTATGCCCATTAAAGTCACCCGCAATGAAGATTTTTTCTGTCTCCGGAATGCCTTGCACAACCTCATCTAAATCCTCCCAGAAGAGCCTTTTCACCTCCTCATCTAGGCCTACTTGGGTCGCATAATCACTAACTACGTTCAGCACATGTCTACCAACTACGAGTTTGATAAATATTATTCTATCATTAACCTGCCTAACCTCAATCACATAATCCCTGAGATCCTCGTCTACTAGGATACCTATACCATTTCTATCCCTAGAACCACCCGTGTACCACAGCTTAAACCTATCCACGTCCCGAGCATTGGTGCCTACCCACTTGGTCTCCTGAACACACCCTATATTAATATGTCTCCTCTTAAGACTCTTCACTAACTCTATGGATTTCCCTGTAAGTGCGAGTATACAAGTAAACAGTAAACAACAAGAAAACTACCAACAATAGGAAGAAACCCAAAAACAATATACTATATAGCCCATAATTTCCTTTTCTTGTTCAAACAGATATGTAGGTGAAAAAGCAAGATATGTCGGTGAAAGCAAGAATTTCAACTGCAAGAATTATACAATATTCAATAATCAGCAGTATACTCAAAACTCAAAAAAAAAATAGTATGCAGTGCAAATTTATTGCGGTCAAGAAAGTAGTGAACAGAGAAGAGTTTGGAGGATATCACCTGGAAGCCGTCGGAGAATGTGACTAGAACTTACACCGAAAACTGTTTCTCGCCTGAAACTCACACTGGGAGTTATCCGGAATTCTGACTGGAACTCGCCGGAAAACTCTGATGGTTGCCGGGATTTCTTCTTCATGAGAAATGAGTTAATGTATCCTAACAGAGAGAATGGCCGCTAGAAGAGTCGCGACAGACGCTAACTGAAGCAAGATTTTGAACTCTGAGAATGCTTCGAAGAGTTGGTCGTCGATCACGAAGTCGTTAAGGATTTATAGACAAACAACATGATAATTGTCTCATATATTATCATAATCATAATAAATGTTGAAACTCGATAATTGGTTCACAGGGGTTTCAAAACTCAACTCTTTGTTCTTAATTTCGACTCAAATAGGTGAAAGGGTGTGTGAACGAACGTAGTTCACACTTTTGTAAGTCTTACATACCTGGAATAGAAGAAGTAATCAACTTCAATCGGTCCTAGTGCTAAAGTTAGAAACCCTCGCTCTTCTCCCTCACATATATATCAGTTAAATATGATGGAGCTGGCTGAAAATGATGTGAAGTGATTTCTTTTTATGAGTACTTATGTGGATATAAAATGAACATACTTTCATATGGTGACTACTAAGCACACTGGTTGTAGTAGAAAAGAAAGAGTAATAAAGTATCTAATAAGAGGTAGAATCATGTCCATAAATTGTGAAGTCGGAAGTGAATTTGGTCAATTAATTAACTAAGAATTTTGGGTAAATATTATAATATGAAGTTTCAATGAGAATGGGACTATTGTCAAGTTGTATATTGAATATGATGGTAACTCAACCTATGTGATTGGAGATCTCATGAATTAGGTTCATATGGGTAATAACAAGTCATTATTCGATCTTGTGCACTATAAATGTTTGTTCCATCTTTGATCTATTATGGTGTGCATATAGTTCAAATCTATAAGGAAGTGAGGTTAGTTTTCATAATCCATTACCATATCCTTTATAGGTGATTTATCGCTCTGCAGAATACACTTGATGGATGGACCTATACGAGTGTCGAGTCATTCCAATGAAATTGTGACAGATTTTTAAAGCACTCATGAATACCAGGACATTGCATAGCTTCTTAGCACAAAATCGTGATAACAAAAAAGATTGTGCGGGCATAATATGATAAAATGAGACTCTGAACTTACAAAAGAATTGTTGGTTCATAAAAGTTCTAAACTTCACCAATTATTCTGCAAGTTTAATCTTATTTTATCAAGGTTTGGTTCATAGTCTATGAGACACCAGATTCGGCGCATTGTATTCATACGAGGAAATCCAACAAAACATTTTTTGTTTTATTCTTATTATTCTTTTTTAGATATATAGGGGATCGTTGATAAATTATTTTTATTAGTATCTCAAAAAGAATTTAAAATACTATATTTTATAATATCTCTTTTTATTAATTTGATTGAAAGAATAATTATATTTACTAGCCATAATTAGAGAGTATTAAAGTGATATAATTTTGGTCAATAACAATGACCAGAGTTTATTTTGAAATTGGGGTGACTTAGGAGGAGTTATTGTATTAATTGGAGATGGAATCTTACATTAGTTTCTTTGCTTTGAAATGGCCTTTTATTCAAAGAGACCATTAGTTGATTTTTTTTTTCATTGTGTATGTTCATTAGGAACTTGTGTTGGTGGGGTGTAGAAGAGAGCATTATTTTTCTAATTTTGTTTCTATTGCTGGGTTTTCTTGAAAGTAATCTTTGTTAGTTATGGTTCCTAGCGTTTGTTGAATCCTGAGAGATACACCCACACCGGGTGAAATATCCTTAAGAACAATGTCATAGGCACACCTCAAGCTTTGAGTTTTTTTCATGATTTTCAATATTTTCCAATAGATAATGTGCGTAACAACCCACTTTTCAATGGTAAACAACACCCACCTCACGAGGGTGATCGTCCACCTGCACAGAGGACCAGTGTTGGTGTATGGAATATCGTTGGACTTGATCTAAACACTGTGGATGTCAAAGTCGCCATTATAGTACCACCACTGCCATCGGATTCTAAGTTCACTATTTTGAGTGAGTTACTGCAGATGCTACAAAATAGAGGATTATTTTTGGGATTACCATCTGAGGATCCATATGCTCACTTACTTAATGTTGCGTTGTTTGCAAAAGTATATGGGAAAATAAAACTTATCCATGGATGTCATTGGGCTACATGTTTTCCCATTGTCTCTTACTGGTGAGGCAACAACATGGTTATGTAAGCTCCCGTGCAACTCAATTCCAACATGGGTAGAGATGAAGCAAAGCATTCTTAGAGAGATACTTTCCACGGTCGAAGAAGCTGAAGCTCAAACATAGAATCACCAACTTTCAACAGACCCCAGGAGAGTCCATAATGCAGCATAGGAAAGGCATAGTTTCTTGTTTGTTTCAAAGTAATGATATATCTTGTTAGGAATAAGACCAAGGTATTTATCCTCATTATTTTTACGTGTAGTTATAACTTGAGATCCTAAATGTATTCTAAATGTGGTTTTTCTTCAGATAATTTGTTGAATCTCTAATTTACTTTCTTTTGCTCTTATACGTATCTCTCTGATTCCTTCGAAACTCCCACCTTACGTTTCGTGAGGCTACAAAGGCCCAAGCAGGTTGTGGTCATCTCTGAGTCATTTTTTCAGCAAAGGAGGGTATGTTACAGGTAGGTGTGTCAAAAGAATATGAAAAACTAACCAAACCATGTCGAACTAGTTTTTATCATTTTTTTCAATAAAATCATGAACTTTTATTTAAGTCTATAACCGTCCCGAATAATTGGGATGGTTATTTTAGTTTATAAAACATATGAAATCTTCCCAAATCAAACCAAATAATTTTTATATATTTTATATATTGACATGTTAAATTTAATACATAAATATATTTAATAATTTTTTGAAATATAAATATAACCTAGTTCCTAAACCTCTAGCGATTGGATGATTTTTGTAACACCCCGTAAATTATCGAAATACCTATAGAATAAAATTGCGTGCATAACGCATCTTTCCAAGCTCCAATAAAAAATTCGAGACCGAATTTGCGATCAACACAAAAAATGGAGTGGAAAAATAGTCTCGAACAATTTTAGAGCAATCGAGTCAAAAAATAATTTTTTGTAATTAAATCAGGGACAGTGTGAGTGTGCGCCTAGGGTGTAATGCACCTGGGGCGCGGACCTACACTTGAGATTTTTCTTAAATTTCCTGGAAAGAACGTATTTTGAGAAATTCGTGAAATACACATGTCGCACTCCAGGCTCATCGCGGACATGGTATTTTGAGATCAAATTTTTATTCTTTTAATTTGGGAAGGGAACTTTAGTCATTCTCCAACCTCTCCAAAGTCAATAAACGAGTATAAGGGATCTTTTACGTCAAGCGAAGTCCAAAGAATTTCTAGCAACTAAGTTTTCGTATGAATCGATAGAAGGGTCAACTTCAAATAACCATATCTCCTAAAATATAATGAGTTAGGTGACCTGTAATATAATAATTGAAGATATTTGAATCAGCTTTCGAACACATACAATTTTGCGTTAATCAGAGTTCAGAATAGAAAGTTATGACCATTTTAGTGAAGGGGTGCAGAGCTGTCTGAAGGTCCGCGCCCGGAGCGCATTGTGGACCTGACGTGGACCCTTACTGGATAAGTTAATCACATTTTTTCTTTATATTTTGAGGGTATTTTTATTATAAAACCTTTGGGATCTATTTAAGGTCCTAAAATGTCCAAAACATCACTTTTCATAATCAAAAACCCCTTTCCTTCACTGTTAAACATGAACGCTCAAGAATCATCAAAAAAGTCATCAAGTTAGGATTTTCTTTCAAGATTCATCCTCAAGGTAAGTTATTCTTCATAGATTTCAATCTACACAACCCAACTTTCTTCAACTATTCATGAATCCATAATCGAATCTTAAATCATAATCTAGGGTTTTAAGAAACGAATTCAAGAATTTCAAGAAATGATTTCTTGATCCTTCTCTTTCAAGAATCAAGGTTCTTCATCAAGAACTCTAAAGATTCCAAGTCAAGAATTCAAAAACCTTCTTCAATTCTTCCAAGAACTAATCTCTAAGGTATGTAAGGCCCTCTACTATTATTTTAATATCCTTAACTACTAGTTTCTACCCAAGATCATAATATGAGTTGAGATCAAAGTTTTCTTCATTACTAGTGAATTTCACCAAAATATTGTTCATGCATATTTCCTTGATAAGGATCATGACTCTTGTTTATTATATTATTGAATTAAGATTGAGACAAGATTTCAGTTATGGTTGAAATTATGAGAACCCTATATTTATTTCATGAAAAGTTATAAAGTTTACAGTTTGAGTTAAGTCTAAGAAGTATTTAAAGTTTGCATTTTGTAAGATAGTTGAGTAATGCATATATATTTTTGAGAAATTGTAATGATACTATTTTCAGTCAAAGAAAAGACACCAGATGAGAAAAGTTTAAGAAAAGCTAAAGTTGGCTAAGTCCCAAAAAATTAAGAAGGCATTTTGAGAAGTCTTACTCTTGAAGTTATGAGCATTATAAAAGTTATTTTGGGAGTAGTATTACACACTGATATGAGTGAGAGTAATCATAACTTGAACTCATAAACTATGTAACCAACGTAGAATAGGATTGTACCAGAAGACAATTCCTCACTTGCCACTGAGATGGCCCAATTTTGGGATGCATCCACTCCCTTAGTTTTCGTTCCTTATCCCGGCAAAGTATGGGACAGCTGTGGCAGCGTGGCCAAGATATTGTATCATCACTAAGCTCATATTGGTGGTTGTCGGTTAGAGAAACTCCCCAAGAAGTAAAATTTATTATTCTACACATCGAGATATATCATGTCTTTATTCAAGTATTTCTCTCTATTATGTTGTATAATAAATTGAGTTAAGCTAATTGTGGAGATAAGTATTTGAGTATTATAATTTTTATATATTTATTTGTGCTCATAAATGCAGTAAAGTAAGCATTTCTTTTATATTAAATTGCACCTTGAAACGAGTTTTAGAATATATCTTTTACTTGCATGACATATTGTTTTTATTAAGTTATCTCAAAGTTCAGTTTTAAAGTGAGTATCCTATCCTTACTACTTTTTGGCCATCTTACATACCATACATTCCACGTACTAATGCCTTTGGCACTGCATCATTTTATGATACAGATTTTGGTATTCATGTTAGCAAGTGTTCAATGAGACAGTCCCCATTAACAGTTGGCGAGGCCTCTTTGCATCCAGGGGAGCTCGGGAGCCTTTATTTCCTTATACTTATTTTAGTTGAGGTACCCATGAGCCTACTTCGATGCCTTGTTCAGAGTCAGTACTTTAGGCTTCATAAACTAGAAAGATATTGTTCAAGTATTTCTTTGAAATTGTTTGAAAGATTTTAAGTTAAATTGTGTATCTTACTATTTTACCTTTAAGTTCATGAATTTTGAGCTCATTCTAGTTCATTATGGTATTAATGTCTTCCATTGAGTAAGTTAGCTAGGCCAAATGGTTCGCTTGGGACCAGAAATAGTTTCTGAGTGTCAGTCACGTCCAAGGTGTAGGCTCGGGGTATGAAAAACTTGGTATCAGAACCAGGCTTTCAAGTGTCCTAGGGAGTCTATGAAGTTGTGCCTAGTAGAGTCTTATTTATGGGTGTGTTATGCACTACACTTCATAAGTAGGAGGTTATAGGATATTAGGAAAAGTTTTCCTTTATTCATACTCTGATTCATGCTATAAAGTTAAACTCTATGGAAAACTCTCTTTTAATTCATATGTTACAGGTTTACACAATTGCAATCGTACTTCTAAAAAGTGCTTATGAGGAAAAGGACGAGATAGTGAGAGCGATAGCTGATTGAGACTTGTAGTTAAAGCTACATATCCACTAGGTATATAACGGGGTGATGAGTTGTTTGCCATAAGTTTAATGAAAGAGTCGTAAGTGTACCATGATTTTCATGATGAGGTATAGAGGAAGAGTTATTGTTAGAATGTGGTAGAGTGTACTCAAACTAGAAGGAAGTTTATGTTGATGTGTTGTAGTATGCATACTATTAAGGGTGAAGTATAGATGTTGAATAGGGAAAAGAGTGCTTTCAATATGATAGACCTAAATTAGGCTTATGATTTTTAAGTGAGAGTTCATGAGACTAATCGAATTATGAGCGTATTCAGATAAGGAGATATGATTGAATAAGTGAGTGGTGCAGAGTTATAAAGAAGGGATATGTTGATTGAATACTCGTTATGAGGTTCTAGTGTCCTTATTTTCCCTAAAATTTTACCTAGTAGTTGTAATTTAGCATTAAAGAGGTGTGTGATAGATGCACATGTTAGTGCTAGACCCTAAACTTGAATTTTGAGGAATGGTGTGAAGAGGAAGATAGCATGATGATAGTGATAGTCCTTATTAGAGATTTTATCTAAGAGTCTTGTTGTAGTGTGTGTTCAACGATTAAGATGTTGAGTGGCAAGGAATGTGGTGCTAAGAGTAGAGTAGAGGCACCCTTAGATAGAGATAGTAAATTGAGGGAGAAGTACTAGAAAAGAGGAGGTTAGATTGTAAGAGTTGTGGGAAGTGGTTATGTACGGCATAAGAATAGCAAATATAGAGAGATTCTCATAGAGTCAGGAAGGAGCTAAGAGTGATATCGTTGAAAATAGTCTGATTGGCTAGTTATATATATGCTACTATAGCATAATAGAAGAGTTTAGAATATTCTTAGGGGTAGTGATTCCTTGACTGAGTGGAGGTATATGCTTATCGCTTATTATAGAAAATTGATTCCCAAATCTAGAGAGAGGACCCTGAGAGCTAAGGGGGACATAACGAAGTGGTAAAATAGAGTAGATCTTGAGTTTTCGATAAAGGTAGGCTGATCAAGATGAGGTATCAATCCTTTTCTATCACATATAGTCATTATACTTCAGTCAAAGTGATATTTCATTCCTGTCTAGTGTATGAGTGTCATGCCCATGGCCTAGTCTTATACACATCATGTTGATTCCTGTTCATGTTGAGTTTCAACATAAGAAGTGATTTTACCTCATAGATCTAAGAGTTTCAGTTCTATGCAGAATAAGATGTGACCTGAGTTTTACACTATGTATAGTTCTGTGAAAGAGTGAATTTTGATAGACGAGGGAGATTATACTTCGTTATGAATGTCTTCATATAAGATTTTTCAATTGAATCGTACTAATGACCTCCATTCCAAGCCTTTTGAGTAATCCAGCTTTCCAGTCTTGATAAAAGTATTGATGATAGTAGATAAGTTATGGGGATAAGAGAGAATGAGTGCTCCTGAATTGTAATAATGGAGTTGAGTTCCTATCTTCAAGATGATGTTCCTTTTGAGCCTCTGCATACTTGAGTATGCAAGTCCTTGATAGTATTCGTGCCTAATAAGGATGTCGGAGATAAAGTTTAAACTCTAGACATTGTGTCGAAGTCTATTCATGAGAATGAGTATTCGAGCAACTGAGTATTTGAGTTCTTGATGATATTCGTGCTTATTTTACATGTAGAGGTAGCAGTTTGAGGTTTCGTCAAAGGGGGAGATGATGAGTTCCTCCAGGTCCAAATAATAATGCTGAAAAGAAATAAACTGAGAATGAGGGTAGATGAGGGGGAGTGATTATATCCTTGTTATGATATTGGTATTAAACTTGTGTTTCATTAAGGGATAGAGATAGAAAGAAGGAGAGAGATAAAACTTGACGATGAGCAGTAGATAGGTAAGAGTATACTGGTGTGACTTTAATTCAATGGTAGAGGTAGAAGTGCTAAGTAGGCTTGAAAATTCTAAGGTATTGTTGAAGTGGTTAGAGTGATAGGCTTGAATTCGTGGTTGTTGTCACGCGAGTATTGATGATAGACTAGTGAAGACTTCGTAATGAGGGTTCGAGAAAGTTAGTAAAGTAGTGAAGAGGACTAGTGATTTTTTAATGAAAGCCCCATGGGAGTTTAGAATTGAGTATTGAGGATTAGCTTTGTATGAATATGATCATCTCGTGAATAGCAGCTTGAGACTTAGAAATAGGCTTGAACTAATCATGAATCCATAATAGAATCTTAAATCATAATCTAGGGTTTTAAGAAACGAATTCAAGAATTTCAAGAAATGATTTCTTGATCCTTCTCTTTCAAGAATCAAGGTTCTTCATCAAGAACTCTAAAGATTCCAAGTCAAGAATTCAAAAACCTTCTTCAATTCTTCCAAGAACTAATCTCTAAGGTATGTAAGGCCCTCTACTATTATTTTAATATCCTTAACTACTAGTTTCTACCCAAGATCATAATATGAGTTGAGATCAAAGTTTTCTTCATTACTAGTGAATTTCACCAAAATATTGTTCATGCATATTTCCTTGATAAGGATCATGACTCTTGTTTATTATATTATTGAATTAAGATTGAGACAAGATTTCAGTTATGGTTGAAATTATGAGAACCCTATATTTATTTCATGAAAAGTTATAAAGTTTACAGTTTGAGTTAAGTCTAAGAAGTATTTAAATTTTGTATTTTGTAAGATAGCTGAGTAATGCATATATGTTTTTGAGATAACTGTAATGATACTGTTTTCAGTCAAAGAAAAGAGACCAGTTGAGAAAAGTTTAAGAAAAACTAAAGTTGGGTTAAGTCCCAAAAGATTAAGAAGGCATTTTAAGAAGTCGTACTCTTGAAGTTATAAGCATTATAAAGTTATTTTGGGAGTAGTATTGAGCATCGATATGAGTGAGAGTAATCATAACTTGAACTCATAAACTACGTAACCAACGTAGGATAGTATTGTACTAGAAGACAATTCCGCATTTGCCATTGAGATGACCCAGTTTTTAAATGGATCCACTCCCCTAGTTTTCGTTCCTTAACCCAGCAAACTATGAGACGACTCTGGCAGCATGGACAAGATGTTGTATCATCACTAAGCTCATAGTGGTGGTTGCCAGTTAGAGACACTCCCCAAGAAGTAAGGTTTATTATTTTACACACTAGGATTTATCATGTCTTTGTTCAAGTATTTCTCTCTGTTATGTTGCATAATAAATTGAGTTAAGCTGATTGTAGAGATAAGTAATTGAGTATTATATTTTTATATATTTATTTGTACTCATGAATGCAATAAAGTAAGTATTTCTTTTATATTAAGTTGCACCTTGAAATGAGTTTAAAAATATATCTTTTATTTGCATGACATATTTGTTTTTGTTAAGCTATCTCAAAGTTCAGTTTTAAAGTGAGTATTCTATCCTTACTACTTTTTGGCCATCTTACATACCGTAATTCCATGTACTGACTCCTTTGGCGCTGCATCATTTTATGATGCAGATTTTAGTATTCATGTTAGCAGATGTTCAGTGAGACAGTCCCCATTAGCAGTCGGGGAGGCCTCTTTGCATCCAGAGGAGCTCGGGAGACTTTATTTCCTTATACTTATTTTAGTTGAGGCATCCATGAGCCGACTCTGGTGCCTTGTTCAAAGTCAGTACTTTAGAGGCTTCATGGACTAAAAAGATATTGTTTAACTTATTTCTTTGAAATTGTTTGAAAGATTTTGAGGTAAGTTGTATATATTACTATTGTATCTTTAAGTTCATGAATTTTGAGCTCATTCTAGTTCATTACGGTCTTAGTGTCTTCCGTTGAGTAAGTTAGTCAGGCCAAGTAGTTCGCTTGGGCCCAGAAATGGTTTTCGCGTGCCGACCACGTCTAGGGTGTAGGCTCGGGGCGTGATGATTTTAGGTCTTTGCCTTTTAATTAGATTTTAACTAAGTAGATTTCAAATTAAAAGATACTATAATTGAAACTCCATCAAACAATGATAAAATCTGTGCAAATATTCCTATATACAGTTTTAGATCAAATAATAGGGCAAGAAGATATTATATTCTTGATTTTTTTTGTGAATTAAAGTGTTTCTTCAATAATATATTGTAAAAAATATTTTAATAACAATGTATTTTGAAGTGGTACTTAAAAAAAATTCAAAAATAATCACAATGTATTGATACAGAGTGAAACTAATATGATTGGGATAATTTTAAAATTTTTAATTGTGGCTATACATTATAAAATATACAAAAAGATGGGATGGTATAATTTTAAAAAATAACCGAGCGAACAATCCCATTGACACTACTAGTTACGGGTGCAAAGGGGGTTGTTTACAACATGTATACGGGGAAAATTATTGTGTATACACTTATGTACACTCAGTGTATACAATATTCAAAATGGCTAAAGTCTCAAAATCTCGACAGGGAAGCCCAAGACGCCCAGCATGTTGGATTTGCAATGAAGGCAGATTAATTTGCTGGAAAAATATCGTATATATACTGATATACAATGTATATACAACACGGATGTACAGGTTGAAGATGGAGTTTGAAAGTCCAAATTGCAGTAGTCACAGGGTCCAAAATTGCTGAAGCGGGCCCAAATACTTAGAAGTTTAGTACAGGCTGATTTTGGTCTACCAAGTCCAAAAAATTAAAGGAAAAAAACTAAGTTTGTACCCTTTTAAATCAAACTATTTATATTCATATAGCCTTTTACATTTTGTAACCCCATACTATTAAAATGATAAAGTATATAACGAATATTTTTTCTACTAATTTAAAGGTTAATAATTTTTTTATTTCTTTCTTTAAAAAAAACCTATATACTAATTGGGTATCAATATATTGCTAGAGTATCACAAGGACTAAGCTCATTCTATATGATACTGCTATGATATATGTATACTGCCAGAGTATATTTTATATAATTTATGCTGACATCAGCAAACGAAACAAAAAGGGGCAAGTGGGTAGAAATGTAAGTAGTTTGGGTAATTGGTCTATTAAGGGTAAATAGTTTAGATTAGATCTATTAAAGGTAAATAATTTCAAATTAGGCCTATTTTATGTACTTTTTCGAAAATTAAATTCTTCTTTCTTGTATTATTATTATTAGTAAAAAGTATATAAAATAGACCTAATTTGAAATTATCTACCTTTAATAGACTCAATATAAATTATTTACCCTTAATGGACCTATTACCCAAACTATTTACCATTTTACCCACTTACCCCTGTTTATTTCGCGTGCTAATGTTAACATGATGTCAGCATAAATATTATGAAATATACTCTGGCAGTATATATATATCATAGCGGTATCGTATAGAATGAGCTTAGTCCTTTGTGATACTCTAGCGGTATATTAATATCCAATTGGTATATATGATTTTTTTAAGAAACAAATAAAAAATTTATTAAACTAAATTGGTAGAAAATATATTTGTTACATACTCTATCAGTATATTTATACAATATCGGTATCATATAGGATTGAGTTTAATCATCTGTGATACCCTATTGGTATATGTATACCCTATTGCATATCATATAAACAGGTGCTGACATCAGCATGACGTTAGCGTGAGAATTTTAATACTAAGGGGGCACAATTTTAATAGTATGAGGTACAAAATGTAAAAGGATATATGAATAGTTTGATTTAAAACGGTACAAGTTTAGTTTTCCCTTATTATTATTATTCTCTCTGTCCCAATTTAGCTAAATTTCTAAGATAATGCACACAAATTAAGAAGCATATTTTAAGACAAAATTTTAACCATATTTTCCACCACTATCCTTTTGTTTATTCCTAAGTTATTAACTCAAAAGATTTAAAATTTGACTAATAAATTAATACTGCTAAAAGTTAAGGAGGCCTATTTGAATTACAACATCAGATTTAACAAGAAGTCATGAAATTTTTTATTTTACTTAAAATTTAAATTGGCTTTATTTTTTTTACTCAATCGTTTGTACTTGAAGCCAAATTTTTCAAATGAAAATTTCAATATAATAAATATTCAAGATTCAATTAAAAATTTTCTACTTAAAAACTTTAACAACAATTTAGATGAAACCAAAATTTTAAACATTTAATCTTTTGCTTCACTTTTGAATTTGTATATAATATGCTGAAACTAAAAAAAAATGAATTTTATGAAGTAGAAATATAAATAGTTCTTTATTGAAAATATCAGACTCATAAAGATAATTAAATGTGATATCATAAATGACTTTGTAAAGAGTGTAGTTTAGTTTTTAGAAAAAGTTTAATTTTATTAAAAAGAAGTGTAGTATTGGAAAAAATTCCAAACATCTATCTTGAAGTTTGAACAATTCAAGTATTTTGAACACTAGAAAAAACTCCAAAAATTCGATTATATGAAGACGGAGGGAGTATTTGTTTTGTTGTATCTCTAACTCTAATTCTAACATTATTTATTTATTTCAACTTAGTTAAATTTCCATGCAACAAATCATTTTACGTTCATTCTTTCTTTAACGATGACATATTTTATTTACTTAATTAGTTTCAAATTTTTAAATTTTGTTTCAAAAAATTGTCAAGTTGTCAATTTTCTTTTAAAATGTTTCTTTTAAATTTCAAATCACCTTTAAGTTAAGTATTAATAAATGTTGATGTTTTTAAATTGTTAAGTTATTTATTATATTTTTAAAAAATTAAAATACTTTCTTCAAGTCTTTATTTTCAGTTAAGTTTTTCCACAAATTTCACCCATTTAAAAGATACCAAGTATTTTCATAAAAACTTGAAAACGTCAGATTTAAAAAAGTTTAAATTGTCTTTTACTTTTAAGTTAATTAGAGACTAATTAAATTGGCTTCTTCTTAAACTGAATTAAGTTTAAACTAATTTTTCTAAACAAATCATTTTCCCAATTATCACTGCAAAACTAATTTAAATCTAATTATAACAGATACTAATATTTTTTCAAGCTTTTAATAATACATTTTGAAATTCTATTAGTTAACCTAAGTTTAATCAATTAACTTTTTTTTAACAGATCTTAAACGATGCCTTATACCTTTTCTTTAGGATAACAAGAACCCTTATCTAGAATCACATAAGGCAAAGTAGACCATTAGTTGGAGTTAGTTTAACATAACCTTAGCAAAAATAGGTATCCTAATTTACCTTAAAAATAATTAGGTGGCGACTCCTTGAGTTAAATAATTTAGAAATCACCAATATTTGAATACCGTTTGACCTCGAGTTAAACTGGGGTATAACATGTACATAACGTTATACCAAATGATTCTAATGGAGCATAGGTTTTAAAGACAATTCTTAAGCGTGGAAATAGATTTAGAGATGAGCTAAGGTCACAAGAACCCTCTAGTGCGAAGTTACGTTAAAAGTTTCCTTACAGATTGAGTTTTCTTGTATAATTTTATAAAAGTTAGGTGATCCAATGACTACTAAGTTGTATATATATATTAGGATCAATTCTTAAGTATTTAAAGTGTATTAGATGTGGTTTAGGGTCATAAAGTATCTTTTATATAAGTCAAGTCCAAAGAATTTCTATCGACTAAGTTTTCGTATGATTTCCTAGAAGAGTCAACTAGAAATGAATATAACTCTCAGCACACAAAGAATTAGGTGGCATATAACCTATCAAATTAAAGGACTTTGAATCCTCTTTCCAACGCACACAGGATTATCTTATTTCGAGTTTGGAGTAAAAAGCTATAACCATTTTAATAAGACCCTATTGAGCAGAGGTTTTTGGGGTCACATCATCTACGAACCTTGAATTATGAGTCATGGATGGCTTGAAGACGCATAAACCCAGCCTTATGAAAAGTTCCTCCAAGTTAATTTTTGGGCCCAAAACTCTACGAGCCCAATTACGGGTTATAAAAGCTTCTATATGTCATAGATTAGGCCCGTAGAATAAATCCCAGGTTCCCAAAATTCACTCAATTTCTATAGCTCGCAGAAACTTCTACGAACCGTAGATTGCCTCGTAGACTGGCTAGACAGTTTTAAGAAGGGCTATTTTAGTCCTTTCATAACCTTTCTAAGGATAGACTTGACAATTTTACACCTAATTAAGTTCCTAACATCACTATTCAACCTCATTGCGCTCAAATACATTCTTAAGACTTTGAATAAGGTTTAATGAGAAGAAAAGTTAGGGTTTCAAGTGAATATAATAAGTTCTTCAAGAATTAAATCTTTCGAGTATGTAAAGCTACCTAAAGTGTTAAATTTAGTCCGTCCACGCGTTCTTATTCTTTCCTAAGTCGAAATTTAGGTCTAGGAGTCAAGTTGGAGTCTCATAATTTAAAGTTTATATTATTACTGAGTTTCTCATGTACGTTTATCAGTATGTTGATAGTATCCATGATGATTGAATATATTTGACTACTTGTTTTGCCTTTATGTCATACACCTGTCACTGTAAATGAATGTGCTAATTATGTGTCAACCTAATTGAAAGTAGAATTGTGAATGTTATATGATGATATAGTAATCATGATGTGAATGCGAGAAGTCTTGAAATATATAAACATTTTGTGAAACTGATTTGGTTGGTGTCTAAGTGACCGTCAATGTAGAGTCTAATAAGTCTTAAAAGCATGCCAAATTGATCTCAATGAGTGGTTGGTTATTGATTGGGATAGTCATGATTGACTTTTTTAAATTCATGATTGATTGGTTGATTTGTTGACTAATTTTAAATGGAGCCTGAATGAAACTAAACATAAAGAGTTGACGGAATTGATTGATATAAGCGTATTGAGTCTTGAGAGAAGTATTGAGCACTGATATGAATATAAGTAGCTAACAACTCTAACCCATAAACTATGTAGCCAGTGTAGGATAGTTGTTATGCCACTCATGTTTCAATAATTGGATATTGATTGATTGTGAATCCAAGATTGGTTTAATTATCCATTACCTTGACAAGTATTAGGCGACTGTGGCAATGACAGTGCAAACGTTGTATCATCACGAACTCATATGTGATGGTTATCGATTAGAGAAACTCCCTAATTGTGTATTGATGATTTGACAAAGTTGCATGCTAGAGTCTTTGTTAGGAGCATTATTTTTACTACTATACTCGTATGTTGATTGAGTTGATTGTGATTGGATCGAGCCAAATGAGTTGAGTCAATTGAACGTATTCTTTATTTTTTTAGCTACTTTACTTACCAGTATATTTCATATACGAACGTCTACTTGGGTTTGCATCATTTCATAATGCAAATACGGGTGATAAAGGTCTCCAGCAAGTGCACGGTTGAAGACCTATCTCTTACTCTCATATGTGAGGTGAACCGTCACTGCTCTCGAGGAGCTTGTTTGTTTCTTTCATTTGTTTGAGTACTTTGTTTTGAGGTAGCACGAGACTTGTCTTAGCACCTCTGATTTACGAATTGTGAATTGTCATTTCCAAATCCAAATTTATTTACTTATTTCATTACTTTTAGAACTATTCTTCCGTTGTCGATTGTTGATGTGATGTGTAGACGAGGCCAAGTGATTCTCTTGGGAATCAACAATGGTTTTCAAGTGCCGGCCAAGCCAAGGGTATCCTCCCGAGAGACATTCAACTGTGATTTTATAATATTACCCCTAATAAATCATTTTTCCAACTGTTTTGAACTGTGATTTTACCATACCACCTTAACCAAAAAAAATTAAATCATGTAAATACTAGAAATAAGATAAAACAAACACAAAATCACAAATTAAGTCTTTCATTTTTAAACTGAAAAAATAAAATAAAACAACTATTTTAATATCTTTCAATGATTATATTTGAGTCAAATAAGTACTTCTAAAAAAATATAACATAAATAAACCAAAAAGTTTATATATATTACTTGAAATGATGTAAAAAAATACTATAGGTCACACTAATTATCAATTTCAAAATTTGATTTCTCAAAATTTTATATATCCAATATAAATTGAAACAAAGTAGTATTATGTATTATTTAAAATTAGTATAAAACATATTATAAGTCGCAATAGTCAACAACTTAAACTTTTTAAAAGATATTAAAAAAAATCAATATCATATAAATTGAGACAAAAAATAATATTTATTAGATCAGTACTAATACAGACTCTTGTAACATATATAAATGTATGGGGATGATATTTCCATGTTTTAAATGACAGAGTGAGAAATGTGTATCTCTATATACACTTTCAATATAAGGCAAATGATATCTGCGGGTAAGTCCATAGAGTCCATAAAATGCTTATAAAATTTGGGGTCATATTAAAATGATTCAATGCTTTTTTGGAGAAATTATATATATACCAAAAAAAAGAAATTTTACATAAAAAATAGCTCAAAATTAATGAAATTATACATTAATATACAATATAATTTATCAAAAGTTATAGAAAGTATAAACTAAAATGTATATTACTTATATATGAACTATACACTAAATATATATTATGATACATAAATATACTGACTATACATATCTATACAACAAATGTTATTAATTTAAAATTATCTAATACTAAGTGATTGTTATTACTAGAAAACCTTTGCTTATGTCATCAAAATCATGATCTTTTCAGAAACGACAAAAGGACAAAACCGACTTTGAAGCATAAAGAATAAAATAATGATGGGAAGTCTTCATCACATCCTCTTCCCTAGAGAAAAAAAAGTCATTAAATTATTAGTTGTGTGTTTAAGTTATAGTGAAGCAACAAGTGTAGTTGATGTACATACCCTAAGCTCATTAAAATATTATCTTTAAGAAAATAAAATTGAAAAATACAACTACTACATTAAAAAAAATTGTTCAAGTACCATTGATCTTAGCTACTAATCCCTAGGAATATCATACTTTAATACAATTATTAATTTCACTACTAAATGATTATAGATTCTATGGGACCCACTGAAAAAGGTAATTATAATAATAATATGAAGAGAATTTTTTTTTAAAAAAAAAGAGAGAGGAATATTTTTTAACTCAATTACAAGAATAGCCCCCATCACAACAAAAAATCTATTTTGTCCCATTGTGTTGGTTAGATGCACTTTTAGAACCATAATTACTCTCAATACCAAATTAACCTACTATTAGTGGTACTCCCTCCGTTTGATTTTATGTTACATTAAACTATTTGATTTGATATAATATTTAAATAAATAAAAAAATTTAAAAGCTATGGTCTAAGAATTTTTTAGATATATCTGTGATTGTAAATTATTTAATTAAGGATGAACAGAGAATTTTGAAATTAAAAAATTTGTAGTTGTAATAAGGTAACGTTCTTTTTAGGACGAATTAAAAAGGAAAGGGTGCCCCATAAAATGAGACAGAGAGTAATATTATTTCGATAATTTCTTATTCATTGATTTTTATTATTTAGTGTTGTTTATATTTGAATATTTTATTATAATTATTGTTATGTCATTATTTGTTATTTTTTGTAATTTTTTTTTTGTTTTGGGTCGCTTTGGATGATTTACGAGGGTATATCAAAAATAGTCTTTTTAAGTCGAAAGTAGAGATAAGATTAATGTACACTCTACTTTCTTCATACTTCACTTTCCCTCATTCCATTAATGTACACTCTACCTTCTTCATGCCTTACTTTACCTCACTCCATAACTCTACCTATTTCTCTCTCACATTTCCTTACTAAGACGTTCATATTTCTTATCTTTGTATGACCAAATCATCTCAATCTTGCTTTTCACTTAAAAAACACAATTTTATTTAATTGATTTCCTCTATTTAATGGAGTTACAAATTGCTTACAACTCATTACATTTTTATTCTAATCAAAAGTTTTGATGTATATTTTTCAAATCTCAGGTTATGTGTGAAGGAAACTTAAACTAATTCTTTTTTTTCTTCTAAAAAGAATTTTATGTGAATAAATGAGAAGGTACCATAGCAAAGCAATCAAGTACAACATTGTCCTAGCACAAAATAATAATAAATTTCAATATTATCCCTAGTTAGGGAAAGCAAGCATATCGTCCAACTACATATAATATAAAAGAAATACATAAAATATAGTAGTACAACTTTTGAGAGAATATCTTTATGAGGGCCTCCTTTTTACTTAGTTGTCCTTATTTACTGAAAGATTTTCTTTTAATCTATTAAAAAATTATATTTTTATATTTAGAATAGTTTTAGTTTTAAATTTTTTTATGTTATTTTGAATAATATAATTTATAACTACTTAAATATATATTATTCACTCCGAGTTATTTTAAATGTCACTTTATTTTTTTTTCACATTTATTAAAAAAATAATGTACATGTAAAAAATAGTTTAATATTATTATTTTTATTCAATAAAAGTAAATTATGTTTTTTGTTTAAAATTGTGCATTCTTATGTAATACTAGTCACGAGTTCCATGCTTGCACGGGCCTAATAAATATTTTTTTATCTTAATTTTATGATACGAATAGATTTTTTCAATGTATTTTAAAAATTTTAAGTTATTAATTGTTAGACTTAGAAGCAGCTGAAGAAATATAATTAAACTGCTTTGAAAATATTAAATTAAGAGATTCACAAGTTCTTTTTGAGGGTCTCATATAATAGCGGCGAAGAAGGAGGCAACTCAAGCAGGTATGTTGGCAGAGAGTTGCTTGCTTATTTGCAAAATAATTTATCAAGGCCAATATTCTAAAATCATAATTAAAGTAACTGAAAAAATAACTTTAAAAATATTAAATTAAGAAATTCACAAAAATAATTTATTAGGGCTAATATTGTAAAATCATAACTGAAGTAACTGAAAAAATATAATCAAGCTGTTTTGAAAATATTAAATTAATAAATCCAAAAATTATTTTTACTGGTCCCATATAATAATGACGAAGAAACAAATATATTAGCAAAGAGTTGCCTACTTATTCGTATTTCTTAATAAATATTAACATCATACTTAAAAATGATATCAATAAAAAAATTACTCTGGAATAACTATTTTGAGCTAAAGTGACTATTTGTTTGAGATGACGAAAGTACTTGATACATGCCACAAATTTTATAAATCTCTCTCTTTTGGGTGTGGGGTTGTGGGTGGGCAATTTCTTGTATCATATGAAAATGATCTTTTACAGTGATTAGATGTATAATAATTTTTTTTAAAAAAACATTGTACAAGTTTCTTATGTAGAAAAAATGATAATTTTTTATATAAATAACAACAACAATATGTCAACACACAGATTTAGTAAAGTTTCACGAATAGGGTACGCAAAAAATAAAATATACGTAGATCTTATCACTATCTCATAGAGATAGAGAGATTGTTTCAAAAAATTCATCATCTCAAAAGTCGAGCCCCATAAGCAAAAGATACTAAATATGGTAAAAAGGAAAAAGAAAGTAAAAAGAAAAACGATTAAAAATGAAAAGCAACTAATAATATGTAAATACGATAAAAGTAATAAATATAAGACGAATAATGACAATCATAAGATATAAAGACACGACTAATCCTACTAACCTACTATCTCATAAGACCAAACATTAACTTACCCCTACTAGCCTATTAACCCTCTACCCTAATACGCAACTTTCATTCTTTTCTATCTAAGGCGATGTCCTCAGTGAGATGAAATTTCGCTATATCTTGTCTTATCAATTCTTCCCCAATATTTCTTTGATCTGCTTCTACCCCTTCGTGTAACTCATAAATCCAGCCTCTCACACTCCCTGACAGGAGCATTAATACTTCTTCTCTGCATATATCCACACCATCACAGATTCACTTCCCTCATCTTATTAGCCACAAGAGTCATCTCTAACTTCTCTTAAATGTCTCGTTCTTAATCTTATCACTCTTAAAATAAACCAAAAAAAATTATAAAATTTAATCAACATATATTGAGGCGAAGAATATTTAAAGGAAAAAAGAGGACAAGGGGATGGGGTTTGTGTAATGATTGTAGTGGGGGTCGGAGGTGGAGGGGTGTGGGGCCCATGGAGGGGGCAACCTTTTGTGGTGTGTGTTATAGTAAGGAGAACTCTCACTTTCATGACTCATTCCACTCTTGTCTGTCCAATTTAATTTTTTGTAGTTTTCTTTTTTCCTCTTCAAGCATATTTTTATTATTATTACAAACAATTATGACATCTCAAATTAAATATATATAAATTTTAAAAAAAGTTTTTCGTTTTATATATATTCAAGGGAAATATTCGTGCTGTCCTCCATTAAATTATTCTTGTGAAAAGTTAAAATGACATTTTTTTCCCTTTCTTGTATACAAAAGAATATATATTTTTTTAATATTTTGGAAATGAATTAAAGAATTCTTGAACCTAAATGACATGAAAAGATTATATTCTTATAGCTAAATATAAATGATCTTTATATTACCATAAATTTATTTCTTTATATTATAACAATGATAATAACATACTCCATTAAATTCACAAGTAGAGTCCAAAAAGTATGCAAATTTTACCATTTGCAAAATTAAAAAATTGTATTCAAAGAACCCTTGACTTGAGCAGGACAAATCAAATTACTATGAGAAAAATACGACAATGCGAAAATATTACAATTAATACAGAAAAAATAACAACAAGAAGATAGTGCAACAGTCGAAATTACTATAAAGAACCGATGATGATAGAATTCAAAAACAAGATGTTGCAAAATAAAATCTAATAATTGTATAACTAATATCTCACGTCCAAACTGATATAAAAGCAAGATAGCACCTCACAACCTAATAATCTTCTATCTTAATTCACAATTAGGGGCGTGCAAAAAAAAAAAAAAAATCGATCGACAGATCGAAGCATAAAAAATGTTATTGGTTTATTGTTATCAGGTTATTGGGTCAAAGGATTTTTAATGGTTTTACAAAAAGAAATTATCGGGTTATCGGTTGGGTTTTTCGGCTTTTAGTATTGGGTTATTGGGTAAACTGGTATCCCATTAAGACTTTAATAATTTACTACTTTATCCCTTCATAAGTAAAACATTAATAATTTAATATCACTTGATACTAAATCGATACTCATAAGTCATGTAATTGTTTGATTCCCAATGTACCCTTTTATTGGAAAGTAAATTAGAATATGAGGTCAAATATTGCATATTATTAAGTTTAGATGTTTAATTGATTTGTTTGTTTTACTGTATCTCATCGTATTGCGTTAAATTATTACAGAAGTCATGTATTTATTTTATTAATATTTTTTTTTATTGGAAAAATTGAAAATCGAACTGTTAAAGACCAAAAATCAATAAAAAATATCTTATTAGTTATTGGTTTAACATATTTAAAAATTGAAAACCAATAAATCGAATTAATAATACATAAAATCGAACAGATAGATGCACACCCCTATTCATAACTTTCACATACTTTTGTATAAAATCATATCCTCGATAAATTGATGCTCAAATTTTTTTAATTTTTAAAATAAATTGATTCCATATATATATATATATTATATTTTTCTTTTTCAAATCTTATTCTGCGGGGGACTATTATAAAGTTAGTAGTAAGATTCTGTGAAGTAAAAAAAAAAAAAACAATTGAAGAAAAATTGATAAAAAGGCAAAATACTGGTAACCATCCAAGAACAAGAAGGGGCAAAGGGTTTTCTCACTCTCTCTCCCACTAATTATTATCAGGTTTTCCTCTCTTTTCTTTAATTCTTTCCTCCATTATTTGCACACCCATTTTCGCCTTTGCCTTTTTTCACCAACTCCCTTATTTTTGGGGGTAATCTGATGTTTTTATTTGTATTTTTCTTTTAGAAATCTGTATATTAGTTGAAATATTCTTTATTTTTTGTTCTTTTTTGGTTTTCTGCAGACCCTTTTTGTAGCTGATGAGAATCTGTTGTCTTGCAGGTTTAAAGGTGGAATTTTTGGTTGGATTTTGATTGTTCATGGTAAAGGGGGTTTTAGGGTTGCAGATTATGATGATGATGAGCTGATAAACTTAGGAATCTACACCTTTGGGTATAATTAATTTTGCTGTTATATGTTGATCTTTTGCTGTTGATGGAGATGGATCTTTCATTGGCTTAATTTTTGGGGTTTCTTTTGTTTGTGGCAGAGAAAGAAAGAGAAAATCAATTTTTAGTATTGTTTAAAATTTGCTAAAGGGAGAGACTTTGCTGTAATCTTGAGATTTTGAGTGGATTGTTAAGCTTATTTACCTTATGGGTGTTGATTGGAAGAATTGATTGTTTAGTTGTTTTGGCGGGTTTTGGGTGTTTTGGATTGATTGGTCAAAATGGAAGAAGATGGAATAACTTTTGTTGCAGGAAGTGGTAACTTGGAAAGTGGGATCAAGATAAATGGGGAAGAGTCTCAGTGTGTTGAGATGGAAGTGGAATCCTGTGAGACTGGAACAACAGTTGGTGTAAGCAATGAGAGTGTAGTTTTTCCATCGGAGGATGGTGAAGGAAGCAACGGTAACGTCGTCTTTTCCAGAGAATCTCCGCTTGTACATAAGGACTTTAGATCATCTGCTGTAGTAGGAGGGTGTAATTGTGGAGTTAATAAACTTAAAGCTAGAATGGCTAGTTCAGATGGTGAGATTGGGAAAAATGAGAAATCTGGGCGTGAGAAGAAGCTTAATAGACAAGAGAGGATCGAGTTAGGACGATTGTTTCAGGGTGCCGTGAGTTGCCATGACTGGGAACTTGCCGAGAGTTTGATTCTACTGGCAGATCCCCAAACTTTAAATGATGCATTGTGCATTGCTTTAGACTCAGTATGGTTTTTGAGTACACAAGAGGAGTTATATGGGATAACAGGGTTGATTAAGAAGATCATTTCTAATGGTGCTTTTGATTTCACTCGGGCAGCCTTACGGACTTCATTTCTTGCCTCTTGTGTTTCTGCTTGCCAAAGTCGAACCATGAGCCTAACAGAAACTGTGACTGTAATGGCACAAAGGTAAGAGCTTTTCCCTTTTTCCTATACATCATTTGTGTGATTGAAGTAGGACTTTTTTCACATAACTTGAATTTAGTCTTTGATGGTAGAAAAAAGGGGCATAGCAGTTCTTTCAAGCTCAAAACTGGCCGTCTATTGCTATATCTCCTTCCTGATTCCCCCAGAATCACAAAGGGAGTGATAAGATATTCCAACAAAGGATATTCAATTTGTTGTTTGATGTTTCCACATCTCGTCTTTTTTGTTGATCAAGTAAATCAACTTCATAAAAGTAGTGGCTACAAGAAGTATCCCAAAAAAGTAGAAAACCTACAAGAAAGCTTTTCTAATAAATCTTATTTCTTGCTGGCATATTTTACTGGCCTTAAGAATCATAATTCGTTCATTTGAAGGGGCATCTTACTAGTTTCTCAGCCTCGAACAACCTGTGAAATTCATATTTTCCCAAATTCTTCATGCTGAAATTTCTACTTTCAGTCTTCTCCAGACATTGTAAGCATTAAGAACACATATTTGCTTATTGGTAAGGTAAAAAAAATGAATCTTGATATAATCTGCTTTGCTGTTGTTATAATTTCTTTAATAAGGTACTTATTGAGTTTGTTATGATCTTCATGTTTAGGATTTCAATGGGTAATAATTTAAGTGTTGCAGTTTTAACTTTCATATTGGGTTTTCCCTTTCCATTCGTTTTTTGCTTATGTCAATTTGTATTCCTTATGCTGGGTGCATGTGTCGCTCAACGTTGGATTTTCACAACTACTATTAGCAGGTTGCATGAGCGGCTTAAAGAGTGCAATGGTGATGAAGTTTTGAAGGCAGAAGCTGGTGCTAAGGTCCAGAAGTTCACTGAATGGGCTCTAAAATGTATTGGTTTCCATTCCCGTTGCCAAGGGAACAGGGATAGGATTGGGCACAACCCTGCTGTTGAAATACAACTACAGTTGTCGGCTTTCAAGACCTTCCTTGATCTAGCTGGGAATCACCTTACAGGAAAGGACTTCACAGAAGCATTTGATGCAGCTTGCTTCCCGCTTACGCTCTTTTCTAGTTCATTTGATCCTGGCTGGGCATCAGGTATTTCAGCAACTGCAATCCAAGGATTGCTTGGCATGTTGGTGGAGGGTGGTGCAGACAATGTCAATCAGTGCTTTCTTGAAGCATCTCGTTTTGGGAGCACTGAGCTTGTCCGCATTCTCTTGCAGGTACACTAGTGTTTACTGCTCATGCTTTTACTTTAGCCTTAAGAACGATGTATAGTCTGCTTTGACTTGCTTGTATTTTCGCCAAGATTACTGTGTTTCTGTGGTTCTTATTGTATTATGTTTTCACTTGCAATGCTTGTTTTGTCCCGACATTTTTTTCTTTTCACCCTTACCGGTGAGGCTTATAAGTACTGTTAGTATTTCTATCCACTCCAGTTTCACTTAAACACAAAAGCAACAGAAACGTAAAGAAGTAAAGAACAATACATATACACCACAAATCTGACACGTGCATCCAGTTTCTCTTCTCCTATTGTTAGGGCAGTAAGTTAAAACATCCAAATATAGTGCAGCATGCAGGAGTGATTTGTTAGGCAGAAAGCCGATTGAAACTACATTAGATTGGTATCTTTATTTCTTTATGATATTTTCCTTTCTGCACGAGACACATTACCATTAACAACTTTATAAGATGTATTAATCTATAACATTGTGGTTTGGAATTGGTGTATTCTAACAAATTATTAATTGAGAAGATTTATTGTAGTTCAACTATTTTTGTGCTGGTTGTCAGCCTATCACGGTAATATGCTACAATATTCACTAGACATTGTGTTGGATACGGACAACTTTAAGATCTGAAATTTGAAATGAGGACATGTCTTGCGTAGGACAGAATTGTAAGTTTTTATGTATAACTTGTTGCATATGGTGCAAATAGACACTAGGACTATCACCAACACCAACACCAATAACATACCCAAAAAAAGAGGGACTATCAAGCAAGAAAATATGAATGACATTTTCCATCAAATTTTTAGGTTCATACATCACAAATTTTCGACTTCAATATGTGAGCATCATCATAGAAATTAAGAAAGCATCTAAAGAAAGTAAATAGAGAATGAAAGTTAAAATGTAAATGTACTCCCTCAAAGAAGCAGCATAATCTCCATACTGTAAAAAGGAGCAGTAGTACTGTCTCTTTTGTTCCTTTTTTCTTTTGATAATAGTGATGACCGAGCCGAACATGGGTTGTATGCTAGAGGCGTGCCAAATCTCTGAATTAGGTATAAGCATGGAGCTATGCTCTGGTAATGAGGTGGTTTTAAATTTTAATTCATACACCAACGTACTAAGGCATTGCTTTTAACATTTTTTGCCTTTAGCAATGTTTGTTTGTTGTGAATGTTGTTAGATGGTGACAGTTGGGTTTTGTAAAAGAGTGTTTTCTCTATGTTAAAGCAAAGAATGAAAGGTTGGATATAGTATCCAATGGTGTTCAGTGGATTGACGTGGGGGTCTAACTACAAATACAACGAAAACAACTATGCCTTAATCCTAAACAAGTTGGATTCGGTTATATGACCACACTCAATTTAAACTCGTATTAGGAAAATATTATACAAATAAGAATAACAGTACTAGTTGTTCTCTATATCTTCTACTGACATATAAATCATTGACAGGCTGACAAATTCCTTTGAAGCGTAGGACCTAAAGTAAACGTACCAAATGACTTGAACTTCCCAATTAATTGGCATCACCAATACATATCTTCTTGTCCATTCTGCCCTATCTTTCACTAAGTTTGCATTAGAGGTTGTAGGTCGCGCAAAGCAATTTCCTTCCATGTGGTTTTAGATTTTCCTTGTTCCCTTTTTAACACCTTCACTCACCATGGTTTCACTCTATGGACCAGTGCATCTGGAGGTCGACGCAATGCAGGACATGACCGAACAATGTTAAGCAACCTTCTTTCATCCTCTCCTCAATGTATGCTACTTGCATCACGACAAATGCACGTAATTTGGGCATTGTCTAACCTTGTATGACCGCACACTCAGCTTAGCATGTTTATCTCTCTAACATTCATTTTGTGGATTTGTTGGACTTTAGAAGCCCAACATTCCGCTGCCAAATGATTTCAGTGAATTAGGATTTGATGTCAGGCTAGTTCATGGTTTATATCAAATTCAACTGCATGTTTGATAGGGTCCCTAAAATTTGATGATGTTATATCCTAGGTTTTAATCTTGTGACCTAAGTTGCTTGGACGCTCCAAACATGTCGCCGCAACCGTGTCGGATTCTTCAAAAATACCTATTTTTGGAGGATCCGATACGCATCTGTCGGCATTTTTGAAGAGTGCAAGCAACATAGCTTGTGACTGTTGTAGCGTCTTTAAAATCCTCAACTTTTATGCCACCCCTCTATAGCCATTTACAACAACTTCTCTCTCTTATGAAATCAACGATGTCCTTTCAGACCTAAACATTTAGGAATCATATCATCTTTCCACTTTCTCAGCTCACATCCCACAAATTGGTTGTGTGTTTGTGTGACTGAGAGATGTTCATTAGCAGAGTAGGAAAGACAAAATGAAGAGGAAATAACCAGGTTAATATATCATTGCAAGCCATCAGATATTGTTTATGGAAATTGAAGTTTTCCCCTGTTGAATTATAACATGTAACTAATTTATAAACTTGGTTGTGACATGTTTCTTTCCTTTCCAAAAGGGAAACATCGGAAAATGAGACGGCTTTTTTTATTCCAAAATTCATTTAATTTAGCAGGCAAGAAGTTGGTGACATTGCCAACTTCAATATTGATATTCAGTTACTGTGCATTACTATGTGTTGTAAGCTATTCTAGATTGGGGACTTTATGGTGGTCCATTTAAGTGATTGTGATTGGCATGATAGAAATCCATGAGAGAGAGAGAGAGAGAGAGAGAGAGGGGGGGAGGGAGGGAGAGAGGGAGAGAGGGAGGGAGAGAGAGAGGGGGAGAGAGAGAGGGAGGGAGAGTGTTAATTGAATTTATAAATGTTTTGAGTTATTATCTTGCATTGTTGATTGAGGTGTATTATATTGTTTTATTTTCTTTGGCAACTGATAAACAGATAGGCGTTTATTTATCAAGAATATTCTGCTTTGTTTCTTACTGCTTCAGCTTACTTATTCTCCATGTTCTGATGAACTACCATTATTATGATGCTAGTAAACTTGTATAATCTCTGCACTGGTCTTGTTTTTGTGGCAGATTACTTGTGTTTACATCTCATTTTGGTCAGTCTGGGTGTTACTGTTACTCATAGTACTTATTTTCACCATTTCTTTGTATGATTGCTGGGGCTAGAATTTTGGAGTTTTACCTGATATTTCTTGTTTTTGTGTTGATGTTTTCTTTTTTCTCAGCATATTTGAAGAATAGAGCTGTCTATCATGCTCATCCTTGTTTGGTTGTTTTCTCTTATAGATTGCTCAAAGGAATAGCTTGGATGTTGACGTCGACCTAGCTTTGGGATTTGCTTCTCATTATGGTAAAATTGGAACTATGGAATGTTTAGTGGAAGAAGGGAACGCAATGGCTTTCTTGGGTCCTTTGATGAGAGCTGCCGAAAGGGGCTCCTTGCAGGTAGTTGACTGGTTTGTTAAAAGAGGTTGCAGAGACATGGAACTATGTCTGGCCCTCACTGCTGCTACTTCCAGTAGTCAGGTCGAAGTTGCTCGATATCTCCTTCCTCACGTTCCTCAGCATGTTCTTGCTGCCCTAAGCATTGAGATTCTTAAGGCTGCTGGTGAAAGAAGTAGCGGGTCTCTCGATGGAGTAGCATTTCTCCTAAGTTCAGACTTCCTTGGCGATCCTGTTGCCACGTATGCTGTTGCGGACAGCATCGCTAAATCCGATGACGAGGCTGTGGCTCCTGCGCTTAGATCTTTCCTTCGAGAGCATTGGTCTGAAGCTGCTTTCTCAGACGGACTTAGGCAAGGACAAGAACACTACTGTAACCTCGTTCGCATTTTGAAATGGGGGGAATCTCCTGTGTGTTTGAGGGATGTTCCGGGGCCCTTGAGGATAGCAATAGCATACCTGCCACTGTATAGAGAATGTGTCAAGGCAGGGGGTTCCTTGTTATCACAAAGACTTAGGGGCCAGCTTGTGGAAGCAGCAAAAAGGCTCGACGGTGTAGTGCTGGAAGAGGTAAAGCAAGGAAGAGAACTATTGGCTGTTTTGGAGCATCATCTTTCTCCATTTTTGCATAAATAATGCATCCAATGCTGTTTAGTTTTTGAAAATTTTCACATGTCTCTTCACTCTCCCTTGACAAGTATAATAACACAATGGTTGGTGCATTGAATGCGAGCAAGAAGCCTCTTTAAGGTTGGTCAATTATCCTAATGAACCAGACCAGTAGATAGCTTTGTTGGCTTAAGATAATTGTACCTGCAGAGAGTGTGTACAATTTGCATATTCTGATGTGTATGTTGAGTAACTACATTCACAAGTGTGGGAACTCAAATGGACATGCAATATTGTCTATTTTCATGGCGCTTTGCGCCTCGCTTGTCTTCTTAGGCAACCAAAAATATTAACACATGGCGTGTCTTTCATATGCGACGTTATCATCGATTATGTGTGATTGATACCCCTTTCGTCCCAATTCGTGTGATGTTTGATTAGGCACTGAGTTGAAGGAGAAAAGAAAGATGTTTGAACTTGTGTGAGTCAAAGCTATTGTGTGGAAGATGGATGGGTTGAAGGGTTATATGGTATGACTTCAATTTATCACTTAAATTATGTTAAACTAATGTGGTTTGATGTATTCGGTGTGGGTAAATGCCATTTTGCTGTTTAGATTTGTTGCTAATCAACCTCACAAAGGGATTATGAGCGGTGTTTATTTTATTCTCTCTAAATTTAATTTGTGAAATTATATTGAATATGTTATTGTTATTAATAGTACTCAACTCTAATAGCTCCAGCTTTAGAGAAATTAGTTATACTTGATCCCATTGTGGACTCTTAGAACAAGTGTTATATTCTTACAGCCAACCTTTCACAGTTCACTCCTTCTCGCTGAAGAATTTGTGCATCTTCTTCACACCTCGAAACTATATTAATTGTGCATTCTTTTCTTGTCCACCACAAATCAATTTCATCTTGTATTGAATATTTTCATTCTTACTTTTTCCTTTTAATATATCACATATTCAACTCAACATCCTCATTTTCATTATTTTTATCTTATAAATACACAAATTCTTGACAAGCGAACACCTTATCATACAATATAACTGGTCATTAAGTTAAACATAAGATAATAGTGTTAAACTATTTCAATCAGTATAACAAGTTTTTCATTATGTTTTCAAATTATCACTAATTGCTTTCTGTAGACAAATATTTATAGAAGCATGCTTCTATATGATATAATAATATAACTTTCTTTTATTTTATACAAACCGTAAATACATTTATAAAAGCTTAGAGCATAGAATTAAAAATCCAAATAACATTAGATTCTTCTGAGATAGTCAAGATATAAAATAAAAATCATAAATTTGTTATTATACATATATACACACATTTGCGGGCTAGAGTATTATTTTGATGGACAGCTATTTATGTTAGTTTTTCATTCTAAAATACTCATTTTTTCTGTTACAAAGACTCCCTTCGTTCCTTTAATTGTAATCATGTTGCGTTTTTCAAAAGTTAATTTGACTGATTGTCAAAACTTATATAGATTACATCACTTTAATAATTTTAAAATAAAAATTTAGATATTCCAAACCTGTACAGAAAAATACTACAAATTGGAATTATTTTCATATCAATATGATAAAAATTATATATTAAAATTCAAACATATAATTTTACACATCAGAGTCGGGTCGGGTCGGCGATCCTATATAAATCCCGAGATTAGTGAAACGGCTTTTCTCCCCGCCATTTCAATCAAAAATTCAAATAGAGCAACATTACTGCAGTAGCAGATGAACCAGAGAGAAGCCTCAATTCGATATTTTTCGTGCTAGGGTTTCGATTCTATTGGAGCCTTACATTTTCCGCAGGAGATTTTCGAATTTTGGAGGTTATGTGGAATTTCTGCAGCTATATAATCGTTTTCGAATATCACAATTTGATATTGAATTGAAATTGTTTAATTTCGTTTAGTTCTTCTCTGTGATTTTCAGGTTGAGATTTTAAATTGGCGATTTTTAAGCTTCTAAGTTCCTATTTTGTTCTACTATTCAAATTCTGTAAGTACGATGCAAAATAAATCTCGTTGTCCCTGTTTTTTTCTTATTTTTATTTTTATTTTTGTAATATTTTGTTGATTTCGTATATATTTCTTAGTGTGTGCAGATTCATGTCATTTCAAGGTTTCGGATCAAAATTTTGCGGATAAGCTAGTTATTGACCTCGTCTGAAGGTGAAAATTTGTTACTCAATTACTTGATATTCTGATTGATCTGTTTGGCGGCCTGAAAATGATAGGATTGAAATTTAGCTTTCTACTGACGGGATCTGCAAAATTTGTCATGTTTTATATAAACTGAGCGTTGACACTTTAAGTGATGTAGCTAACAATTTGTTAGATTTGCTGATACTTCTTTTCACCTAAATTCTTAGTTATCTTGGTTCATGCATATTCGTGATGATTTTCTTTATTGAAAGTTGAGCATTCATCAACATGTGAAAAATGGATTTTTCAATACATAAGCAGCAACCAATTTCACGCGATAGTTTTACTTGGTTTTCTACAGTTATCAAAATGAGTTTCGTGTCTTTCTAGTTAGTTTGTTCGGCTATCCAAGTATGAACCCTGATATATCAACAATTTATACCAAGTTAGTGGTTTCAGCTATGGATATTCTAGCCGCAATTAGGCAGTTCTTCTTTCACATCAAGCACGTTAGATATTGGGTTAGGGGATTGTCTTTTGGTGTCACTTGAGATGTAAAGTTTGTTAGGCAGTGTTGTCAACTATGTAGTAGGGATAATTAGTCAGTTCTCATTTATTATTCCTGTGTTTACGGATATAGATATGCATGCGATCAGAAATGTTATGCTCAGAATTTGTATTGATTACAGAACTTGGTATAATGTGCTGTGAAATTGACAATCATCTCAGTAGGTTGAGATGAGATGCAATGCTTGCTGGCGAGAACTGGAAGGACAGGCCATCACCACCACTTGTGGCCACATCTTCTGTATCCTAGTTTTGTATGTGTTTCCAGCCTCCAAGGGAATGTCCTTGTCATGGATGAACTAGAGTTACAATCTTGGGAATCAAGGTTTGATTCCAGCAGAGGTGACACTAAGTCCCATCTGCCAATGTCTTGGTGGGAAGAGTTATCCACTGCTATACGTACTATATTGGTGGTAGGTAATAGGTACTTGATGGCTCATTTGATGTGTGTGGAAGCTAGCATGGATACCATTGTTATCCATAAAAAAAAATTAGTGTTCCCATATAGGCATGCGTGATTGTGCAGTTTTCTCATGGACATGATTTTGGTGTACGACTGCTATGATTCCTTAACTGCGTTAATAGGTCAGACCGATGCCAGTAAGATCCTCAGCAGTGATGCTACTTGTCTTATTTGTGATCAAGTTCTCTCTAAAAGGTTAGTTCTATCTACTATCACTTTCACCGAGTGTTGATTAGTTCACCTAAAATATATCCTAAATTTGCACTTTCTCTAGGTTCTTGTCCCTTTCTCCTTTTGATTTGTTTTTAAATCTTTTTTTTAGTGTGTTTCTTTTTTGTGGAGGGAGGGGGTTATGACACTTCTGGAACATTGATTTTGTTTTCCATTGATACATTTTATATATTGATTGGGTGGGTTGTATTTTGCTTCTAATAGCATTTACTGATCACTCAAAAGTAATTTGTAGCATCTTGTCGAGGTTGTTATTTAACCAAGCCTCCGATATTTTTGTTTTAGTCTCATGAAACCCGTGGACATCAATCCAAGTGATGAATGGATAAATGTAAGCACACACTTATGAAAGGGTTTGCTCCCTTATCACTTTCTACATTTATGGTTGCGTAATCATATTTGTTTCTAACTCATTTTGTAATCAGCATCCTAGTTAAAATTTGTTCACACCCTCATGCAGATGGTCATGGCTGGAATTACACCACAGATATGTATCCTTCATCATCTGTCCTGTGCTGCCACATCTGTAATATTCAGTTTTACTTTTAAAACATGGTGAAGTTGACTTAAATACTAACATACTACTTCCCAAAGCTGATGCAGTGTAACAATATCTTTACGTAAATGGTAAAATTTTAGCTTCACTACTTTCTCCTTAATCACACCCAGTAATGAAGAGTGCCTACAGAAGCGTGATGTTCCACATTGGGCAAAAGGAACTGGAAATGCAGTTCAAGATGAACAAGATAGTAGCTCAATGTCGTCAGAAATGTGAGATGATGCAGGAAAAGTTCTCTCAAAAGTTGGAGCAAGTGCATACTGCATACCAGAAAGTGGCTAAAAAGTGCCAAATGATGGAACAAGAGATTGAGACCTTATCTAAAGACAAGCAGGAACTTCAAGAAAAATTTGCTGAGAAATCCAGGTTCTTCATACAGTACTTAAAGCAGATTCTATTTGTCCCAAGTAGAAATTTAAGAAATCCAGTTGCCCTGCAAAGTGCTCCAGTTATCTACTATAATCTATTAACTGGGGAGGTTGCAAAGTGTGCTGTGGGTTACTACTAAAATCTGCTTTCTTTGGTATGTTCTCTCAGAAATAACATAGGTTTCTACTGTCAGGCAAAAAAGAAAACTTGATGAAATGTATGATCAGTTGAGAAATGAATATGATTTGGTAAAGCGCACAGCCATTCAGCCAAGCAATTTCTTTTCAAGAGCAGAGCCTGATTTGTTTGCAAATCCTGCTAATATAATGGACAACAGAGATAATATGAGAAAAGGTAACTCATTTTTCTATTTAGAATCACATGGCACTTTTGAGGCTGGTGTAATTTGAAAAATACGATTTGTTCGTCTTAGTGCATGAATTCTCATTTTCAACTCATGAATACTCAAAGCTGCATTAACCTTTTAGCAAAACATTAGTCAACTCATTTGCCGCAGATTGGTCAGTTCTCACTCCTGAAACTCCAGGACCAAGAGAAGACATATGGCCTCCAGCAAGACAGAATGGTTCCAATTCTGGCCCTTTTGATGTCTCGAGTGGATCCCCTGTAAGACAGTCAACAGTATCAGTGGATGCAGGAAACAGAAGAACAGGTGGACATCCTATGCTTGGTGTTGCAACTGGAGCAAGCAATCCCTCAATGACCCTTAGGAATCTCATCCTATCACCAATTAAGAGACCTCAACTCTCTCGCAACAGACCACAGATGTTCACGTAAGCCACAAACTTCTCATCCAATAAGTAATACGTGAGAGCTAATTCTTTTTACAAATATTTGGTTTTCCAGGTTTTAAGTTGGGAGATCTTTCAATTCCAATAGTGTGGAGAAACATATACTTGAGATGCAACTATGGACCAGGTTCCCTTGACAGTTCCATTGAGAAATTTTGTGTGAATTAAATTGCCAGATATTGAAATGCTTAGCTGACTTTTCTTGTGTGGTGGGAAATGTAAAGATGATGTAGAGTTATGTTTCATAGTTTGCACACAAATGGATAATGTGATATGCATTACAGTTTAATATTTGCAACTTTTCTTGCACTACTGAAGTGTAGCATATGCCTCTTTCATAGTTGAGGATTCAAAAGTTACTAGTCTGGAAAATGGACATGCTATCTACCTTGTGCTGTAAATTTGGCAGTACTATTTAGAATACATGCTGCTGTGTGCTGACCTACAAAAACTATTTTTTTCCTGGGAGTGGGGGGTTACTATATGATCTCATGATATCACATGGGGAAAGAAAACATTCGAAATTGGAACTTTTGGGAGTGACTGGCAAAAACTTACCCAAACTTGCACCAAATGTTTACACCAAATTGTATTAATTTATCACAATCAAGTGATGAATTGAGGTGATAGTATATATTGATTACAACTATAGTTTAGTTATAATAGTATGTAAAAATACATGTTATTTTCCATCAATCTCGGATGGAGCCAAAAATTGACTATTTTTTGGCCTTGGAGTATGATGGAATAAAGCAAAATGGC
>JAOTQR010000100.1:3957626-3973716 GCA_025774065.1 Solanum ossicruentum | reverse complement strand
GAAGGAGAAGGGGATTATATAGGTAGAAATTAGGGTTCGAAATGGGGAAAACGGATGGGATTCGAATTCGAATTTTGGTGCGCCGATTGCTCCTTGATTTACGATCTTTTGAAGAAGACCGAGATGGAAAACATATATTGGAACAATAACGTTGAAGATATGGGAGAATTGTTGGATGAACGTTGGGGATTTGGTAGGGGATTTGATTGGGGATTCTTTGTTTTTTGGTTTTGGTTTTGGTTTTGGTTTTGGGGGGTTTTCTGGTTCTGGTTCATGAAGAAGAAAAAATGGAATGGAGCGTGAAAGAAGAAGGAGAAGGGAAAGAAAAGAGATTGGGGGCGCGTGGCCCCCACGCGCTACTTCTGTTTTTTTTAATAAAAATGGTTCAAAAATCGTTAAAAAATAAAAATAAAGCTCGATGATTAATTTGACACCGTGGAGGGTAAAAATTGGGTGTCAACAAGGATCTGTTTCATTTTCAAAATTTTTAGGGTGTTACAATTTTATTTAGTTTACTATTTAATTTTTTTTACTTATTTAGTTTCAAGATTCACTTTTGAATTAGAATTTCTTTATCTTTAGAATTCACATTTGATTTAGAACTATTCCATATTAAATAATTACTAAAAATTTTGACTATCAAATATTTTGTTAATAAAAAGTACGTAATATAACAAATTTAAAAAGAAACAAATTCAGTAAAATTATGTTGGAAATATTAAACTACTCCTTTTTTATTTAGAAATCTTTTGTTACATTAAATTTTAGTCAACTAATTATTTAACTTCTAACTATTCAACTCTAAATTACTATTTTATGTATTCAAAAACTTTGACACATCTATATTATAAACACTTGAATTGATTTTCTCATCGTTGTTGTATCACAATAAACTAAACTATTGTGTCAAACTAATAATATTTATTTACATAAATATTATATTTATTTAATGACAAGTACTACTTATATATAATTTTTAAATTGACGTGGCTCTACGTGCAAAGCACGTACACTAAACTAGAATTATAAAGTACGAATATTGATTTTTTTTCCTGTTATTAGCTTAGGTAACTTTTTTTAATGTCCAGAAAAAAAAGTACTTTTTTAAAAATAGAAGATAATGAGATCTTAATAAGAAAAAGAAATGATAAAATAATTAAAAGAGAATAAAAAGATTAATGATATGCTTTTTAGCTTTCCTCAGCCAAACATCGTGATGTTGATAGAGTTTTGTTAAATACATAAACATCAGTATGTCTTATTGTTTTGATGACTAACAAACTGTACTAAGGACCAGATAAGACATCAGGCTTTCGTACTGAATCAGGTTGTGGAGAACAACCTGTAAAGCTACTGTGGTTGATGAGAAATCTTTCAGACTTGTACTAAAGGACCAAGGGCCCATAAGTTGTACCCATAGCAGCATAAAAGAAAGAAGTCTAAGGTTTCAACAAAAGGTTTTTCAAGCATATTTGATACTGAAGATTCTCTAGTTGAAAAAACTTCTCCTTAGAGTCTTGTGCAAGAATACAACTAACTCCAACAAGGGACCTGATAGACTAGGGTTGCAGTTCTCTTGTTAAGTGCGTTGTGTCGTGTTTCAAAATGTAATATCACTCCTAATCTATAAACATAAGTGATCAGTTCATTTCCAGTCGATTAGTGTGTGGAAGCATACCTAGTAGACAGTGGTGTGGTCTCAAGGTGTGTGTGTTTTAGTCTAACTACTCAAGTGGTATAGGTTAGATTGAAACAGACCTTGTGGAGTGGTCATTGCTTGTGCTAGTTGTACAAGTTGTTTGTGTTATAAAAGAAAGTAGAAAAATAGTGTGTGCATTGTATTTCTTTAATTGGTTCTTAGTGGATTTGATTGGTAAATCCTATGGTGACAGGTCGTGGTTGTTCCTTCCATGAGCAAGGAGTTTCTTCACATAAAATTCTGTGTTTTTTTTACCCTTTGTTATTATTTTTGTTTCAATTTTTGATTTTGTCCTTTAAGGGACCTGATTTACTATCAGGCTAGGAGCACGCTAACTCAACAACTGGTATCAGAGCAAGAATCTCTATCAAGTTCGCACCTTGAGATTTTCTGTGAAAAATGGCTGCTCCACTCAATCTGGAGGAAGGACAATCATCTACTAGGCCACCAAGGTTCAATAGCAAGAACTATGAGTGGTGGAAAGGCAAGATGTATGATTTCTTGATGACTGAAGATAGTGAATCTGCAACATTATTCTAGATGGTCTCTATGTTCCTATGATAGAGGTGAAAGAAGGAGACACTACCAAATCCGATCCAAAAACCAGACAACAGTACTCAAAAGCTGATAGGAAGAAAATAGAAAAAAACTACAAAGCCAGAAAATTAATTGTGTGTAGCATAGGAGCAGAGGAGTACAATTGGATTTTAGCTTATGAGTCCGCAAAAGAATTCTGTGACTGACAAAAAAATGCACATGAAGGAACTGATCAGGTAATAAAGTCCAAAGTGGATATGCTAACATCCCAATATGATGATTTATCATATATGAAGGAGAGACCATATAAGAAATGGAGACTAGATTCTCAGCAATAACCAATGAGCTTAAGTGTCTGGGAGAGCCTATCAGTCAAAACAAACAGGTTCGTAAAATTCTGAGAGTTCTTCCCAAGTCCCAAAAAAGCAAGATGGATGTTATTACTGAGCCAAAAGACCTGAAAACCTTGAAAATGGATGTTCTCATTGGTATACTCCATACATATGGGTTGAATAAAAAAGTCACTGGCATTAAAGACTATTCAAAGTGATGAGGAGATTGATGGTGTAGATATGGCCTATCTCACTAAGAGATTTAAAAAAATTTGTTAGAAAAAGTCATGGCTTGAGAAAGTAGGGAAATGCAGGAAGAGTATATAGTGGTATTGATCTGTCTCATGGTTATGGAAAACCTGGACACTTCATCAGAATGTCCTCATGAGAAAGGTGACCACAAAGAAGGACAAAGAGCTGGAAAGGATAGAAGGAAGGACCAGGTACTAGACAAGTACAAGAAGACGGTAATTGCAGACAAGATAATGATAAAGCCACTAGGAGTCTAGGAAAATTCCTCCAGCGGCTCTGAAGAGGAAGAATAACCTGAAGACTTTTCCATTCTTGCAGTAAAAGATGATGATGAAGTATATGATGGCCTCTTTTCCTTTATGGCTCAGTTGGATAATGAAGAAGATGGTGATGAAGAGGTAACACTGCTAGACCTTAAAGATAATTTGGATCTTTACTCTACTAGAAAGTTGAAGAAACTAGCATGTGTTCTTATTGACTCAATCTATGAATTGACTACTGAGAAGGACTTGCTAAGCAATAGTGTAGATGTATTACAGGATGAAAAGATTGTGTTAACCACTCAATTGCGTGATCTTGAAGTCAAGATTTTGACCCTTGAAACTGAGAAGGGGGAGCTACTGAAACTTATGGAAGCTAAAAGTAAGTCTGACACTAAATTGAAAAGAAAGATCAGTGAAAATGAATCTGTTTTGGAAGAAAAACTGAATGAGGCTGAGTTAAAGTTAAACTTGGCCTTGGAAAGAAATTCTGTCATTGAGAAGGACCTGATGAAAGTTGAGAAAGATTTGAACAAGTCTATGAAGTGGGCTACTTCATCTAAACTTTTGGGAGAGATGTCCTGTCGTTGAAGTTCTAAAAAAAAGGGTTAGGATATGTTAACAAAATTGATCCTCCCTACAATCCACACATCAAGTATGTCTGTTGCTGATAATCTTCTATGTGTACACTGCAGTAGAAATGACCATTTAAAAGAAAAGTATGAAGTTCTGAGGAGAATGTTAAACAATCAGAAGTTTTCTCACCTTGAGAAGAAAGAAATGATAGAGGGACCAGGTCCTAAACCTAAGCGAAAGACTAGACCTCTGCCTCTCTATACTAGGAAGTTTGTAATTAGGCCTTTGTTTGCGTATTGAGAGCTCAAATTGAAACTGGTTTCCAAAACAAACTTTTGATCTCCTACAAGAATGGTCAAAAGGAAGCAGTCATTGCTGATATAAGAAAGGTGGATACTCAAAGCATATGACTGGAAGGACTAAAAACTTCCTTACATTGAAGGCTTTTGAAGAAAATAATGTTATTATGGTGATTAATAAGAGGTTAAATCATGGGCATGGAAAAGACATTGTAGATGTGCACAATGCTAAAGGGCTTCAGTACAGTGTTCTTAGTGTCTCTCAAAACAGTAACAAAGGATATGGAGTCAGTCCTATCAGACAAGTTCATGGTCACAAATTCGTCAACAATGGAGGTAGTGATGACAACTTTGGTACAGGTCAAACGAAGGTATGAGGGACCAGATGGAAAGGTATCTTTGTATGGAGATTTGCAGTTTCTAGGATTAAACAGCTAATATTGGTACCAAGCCACCTTGAAGGGATCAGTCTCAGAATAGACTAAAAGCTAGGGATGAAAAATCAAAGCATGATGGATCAATGTCTTTGTGGATAAAAAGTGTTCAATAGGTATTTGAGATACAACTCACAATCTATTAAATATTAGTTTCAATTTTGCAAGGTACTGAATCAATAATTTCATACGGTTGAAGGAAAAGGGCTGGAGAAGAATCACCTAAGGACCAGATACATTACTAGGTTTGTATTCTTATCATAATCTCTTGCCTCATTAATGTGATGTTCAGGACCTGTCATGTCGATTCATTTTTTCCTTGGATCGACATTATTTCATCTAGTCCCCGAAGAGTTGCAACCAATCAGGGGTCGGACTCCTTTGTTACATTCTTTATTTAATGATTAAACTCCCACTTCTTGGTTCCTCATCCGATTAGAAACCTCTCAAATACTTCCACCCTCTTCTTCTTCTTGTTCTTTCACTTTCCAAGTGTCAAAAATACTATTTCACCATGTTTGGAAATCAAGAAAACTCTCGCTCACATGCCAGTGATGAACTTGACACCAATACCTTCCCAAATATCAACACTCCTCCTCTAACTCCTGTTCACGAGTCCCTAAAACCTGTAGATCATAACCCTTTCTTTCTCAAACCCTCTCCTTCCTCTCCCACTGCTACTCCACCAACCATGTCTGCACCATCAGAGTACAAAACACCTAGTCTTTTTCCCGGTAAAAGTCCTATAGAACCATCTCTTAGTACCACGGAAGATCAAGGGAACATATCGTCCCTAGGTCACACATTATTCTCCCTTTCAGAAAAATATTTTGATGGTGAGATTGCAGAAGAAAAAGGGACCGATTCTAACATTCTAGCTGAAGGACTTGAGTAGGTGGCTCTAAATTTTTTAGATATAAAAGATGGTTATCAAAGTACGCAGGGAGGAACCTATCTCCCCTGATCTTACTCTGGCTTTGGGAAAGCCTATTTATGATGAGACTCCAATAAGTGAGATTCGACTAGTAAATATTGTTGAATTAGAGGAAAGCGTACAGAAGGATAATAATGAGGAAGACAACAAACCTTTGTCCTAAAGAGTCAAAAGACCCATTATTCATTTTGGACCTGTCTTTACTAAGGATCAGGTCAGACATGACAAATGGAAAGGGAAGGATAGTGAAGGGAAGAGTAGTGTGGTGGTCCAAAGTTATACAACCAGGGGTACTGAAAAGAAACTGTTAGGAGATTTTATTTAAACTAGCAGACAAAAGTACATTTTAAAGAGGAGGTTGAGAAAAACGATTGTTGTTGAACCTGACATACATGAGGACCAGGTGGTTAACATTGGAGAGGATGAAGACATTGACTGGACTAATTCTAAGGATGTAACTGATGAAGTGAGTCTCGATTCTAAGACTCAAAAGAAAGAAATTGCCAAGGAAAAAGGGTGGGAGTTTGTTTCCACTAGGGGACCAGGTTCTCAAGTCAAAAGAAAAAAAATTGCAAAAAAGTCTTATAAAGGATCAAAGGGTGAGTTTGTTATGTAACCAGAAGGTGTTGAATGGTTGAGTATTTGATCCTGTAGCTAAAGATATCCCAGGCATGAGGGAGTTGGTGGATACAGTGGAAGTTTAAGGTTGGGGTCACTTATTTGAATGGCTTGTTCTCTACTTGCATGAGTTAGAAGTGAAGAAATTTTATGTTAATCTTGAAATACAATCAAATGTAAGTTTCATGACCAGGGTTAGGGATTCTTCGTTCAGGGTAGATGAAGAATCACTAGGGGAGATATTACAGGTTAACACTGAAGGGATAAGAACTATTGCTGACAAATCTCCTTCAAAGGACTTTTTAGTAGAAGCCGGGAAAATGAGGAACTTGGCCTCTTCAGCTGTCTCTAAAAAGCTCCTTAAGGGTCAATATCAGCTTTACTTTATGTTCATTAACAAAGTACTTCTCTCTCAGACTGAGAAGAGAACAATTGACACCATGGTTGACTTGTACTTAATGGAAAAGTTGAGTACCTTGGTCAAAATAAATCTTTCAGTGATCATGATGGAGCACATGACCAAGGTATACAATATGGCAGAAAGAAAACATGGGCTTGCTCATGACCACCTACTCAGCTGGGTGTTTGAGCACTACGGAATTAAAATGTGTAGGGCTGACATCGATACCATCAAATGGTTATTCTCCTTCAACACTCTCTCTGAATATGAGATTGGTGAGCTGAAGGCCGATGCCAAAAAATCTCCCATTTCTGGTTTAGTTGAGCAGAACGAAGCCTTAAAAGCTCAAGTAAAGGAACTACTGAAGCTTTGGCGACCAAAGATGCTGAACTTGTTATGATGCATGCTGAGTTGGTCAAAGGAACTAGAGAAGGACCTAGTGTTGCTGAGGTGATAGAGCTGAGGGAAGTAGATGCCCAGTTGACCAAGGAGGTGAAGTCCCTCACCCAGCAGCTTCTAGAGGCTCATAGAGATCACAGCTTTAGCATGACCAAGCTGATTGAATCTCTAGCTATCAAACCCTCTTATTCCTAAGTTTCCCTGCCCATGTTTGTCCCCCTTGTTCTCTATGTCTCTGGCCCCTGGCCCCCTCTTTTTTCCTCTTGTAATGGTTGTAGTTTCTCTGGAAAACTGTTCTTCTTTGGATGTTTCTGGCCCGGTCCTGGGCATTTCATGTTTTTGAAATGGTAATTATGAATAGAATACAACATGGCATGGTTCTAGTCTCCTTTGTGAATATCTAATATGATCTCTGTTCCTTCTTTTCTATGTCATTGCTTTAAGTATGCTTTGCCCTATACCTGGCATTTTTTTATTGTGATCCTGGGAACGATATGATCATGTATTCAGGGATATGATCATGTATTAGGGGGGAATATGGTATATTTGTGGGATGATCAAGGGAAAGGGAAAGCATAGTTTCAGGGGGGACTGATCATAGGTTGAGGTAAAGTTTGTCATCATAAAAAATGATAGATTTTTGTTAAGTACATAAACATCAGTATGCCTTATTGTTTTGATAACTAACAAACTATACCAAGGATTAGATAAGATATCAAGCTTTCGTACTGAATCATGTTGCAGAGAACAGCCTGTAAAACTGTTGTGGTTGGTGAGAAGTCTTTCAGACTTGTATTGAAGGACCAACGGTCCATAAGCTGTACCCACAACAGCATAAAAGAAAGAAGTCCAGGGTTTCAACATAAGGTTTTTCAAACATATTTGATACTGAGGATTCTCTAGTTGAAAAAACTTCTTCTTGGAGTCTTGTGTAAAAATACAGCTAACTCCAACGAGGGAGCTAATAGACTAGGGTTGTAGTTTTCTTGTTGAGTGTGTTGTATCATGTTTCTAAATGTAATATCACTCCTAATTTGTAAAGGTAAGTGATCAGTTCATTTCCAGTCGATTAGTGTGCGGAAGCATACCTAGTAGAAGACGGTGTGGTCTCAAGGTGTGTGAGTGTTTTAGTCTAACTACTCAAGTGGTGTAGGTTAGATTGAAACAGACCTTGTGAAATGCTCATTGCTTGTGCCAGTTGTACAAGCCGTTTGCATTGTAAGGGAAAGTAGAGAAATAGTGTGTGCGTTGTATTTTTTTACTTGGCTCTTAGTGGATTTAGTTGGTAAATCTTGTGGTGACAGATCGTGGTTGTTCCTTCCTTGAGCAAGGAGTTTTTCCCGTAATAATATGTGTAGTTTACCCTCTGTTATTATTTTTGTTTCAAGTTTTGATTGTTGTCCTTTAAGAGACCTAATTTACTAGGAGCACGCTAACTCAATAATTTTTTCCTCATGAACTATTTCTTTTCAATCTTATTATTAATAGAGAATTGATCACAACAATAAGCAATAAATCAAATCGCACTTCAAATATTAAAATTTTAAAACATATAACAACAATAGCTATTGGAGCATATTTTTAGTGATGCTGAGCCAATCTCTATACAATTTTATTTACTTGTACGAATAAAAATAAGTCTTGAGGAACAAAAATAATCCTAACATATTTTCTAATTTTTAAATATATTATTATATACTAAAACATAATTACAAAGAATCATTCAAATCAAGATTAAACATGACATGACATAACATAATCGTATCTTATTAAAAACATAATTATTGATAAGAATTTATGAAGTCAGAGAATTATGATAGGGAGTTAATCTTTAATTGAATATTACCTTGCTCTCTTATAAACGATTATTATCACACTTTTTTTTTTGGAGGGGGGGAGGGGATTGAGAGGGCAATTAACTAAAAGAGAGAGAGTGAGAAAAGCAAAATAAAAAAGAGAAAAATGGTGCCTTTAGATTTATTATCCAAAAACTTGTTTAGAAATGTCGTAATAAAAGAAATATAGAAGTTTGTTATTAGGTATTTGATCAAATAGTTCAAATTTATGAATTTGTCGGGAGACTTTAGATCTTACTTAATTAACCAATAATGATAAAGGTTAGGGAAAATCTTTAAAAGTATTTTGATATTAAACCTTTGGATATATAAGAGTTTCAAATCGAACGACGATTTTCATAGTAACAATGAGGGGGGGTGAAGATAAACAAAAGTTCATAGTTTTTTTTGAATATATGTTTTTTTTTCCTCAAAAAATATTTATATTTGTCATGTAATTAAATGATGGCCAAGACAATCTTATGTCCACACATGGAAGACATGTGTTAACAATACCAAGAGCCGCTTGTATATATCAATCAGTCTACACACTCCGACCCCTACGCTTCTCTGCCCAAATCCAACAACCAAATTCAAACTCTTAAAGGTAATACTGCATTTTTTTTTTATCTTTCTGTTTTGGCTTTGTGTTTCTTCTTTTCTGCACTTCTTTACCCTCTTGATCAGATTTAGATCACCCCCTTTTTGTGTTTTGTAGTAAAATTGCAATCTGAATATAAAAATCTTAAATTTGCTCATCAATCTTGAATCTTGATATCTCAAAATGACATCTTTTACACCTATCAATTGATCTGATCTGATACAAAGTTTCTCTGGTACTTGATTCATTTGATTGTCAAATGTGTTTGAATATGTATTTTGACTGTCAGATTTGTATGTATGCTCTTAGTTGACTTGTTTATGATGCAAGAACTTGACTTTAAATAAGGTGCACAAGTACTTAATCTTGTGAGCAAACAAAAAAGCTTTATGTATTCTTCTTATAGCATTGGTTGTTAGAGAGCAGAGCTGTTTTTTAAGTGACATTGGTGTCCGGGCCCGTTTTCGTGCACCTCGAGTAATTCACCCCACCACCACCATGTATTAGGTAAGCAACAACAGGAATCAGGTAACTCTGTCCACCGTAGCTGAACGGAATAGATTTGTTTGAACAGAGTAGACCTGTTCTCTATTGGTTGTTTAGGGTTTCAAAGGAGTTTATAATGGTCTTTAGCTGTTCCATATTTATTTCTTAAGATTTGATTTTGGGTTGGTTGTTTAGATTCTTGAATGTAGTATCAAGAATCAACTATTGATAAGTCCATTTCCACTTAGTTCTCCTATATTTTATTCTATGGCTTTGACCCCTTTTTTCCCCCTTTCAACTCATCCTATCAAACCACTTGAACTTGAGAAATTCACGGGACGGCCTGTCTTGACATTGCCTTTAAACTTGTACCTGCCATTTTAATTTTTTTGCCCCCATAACACTTCAGACATATGGTGTCTGTAGTTAAGGCTTGACAAAATCAAATGACACAAATGTAATAGTTTTTGTAGACTTCAGTTGTTTTTGACAGAACTTCATGCACATGTAGCTGAAGTTCAAGCAAAAATGGCTGAAGTCACTCACAAAAATGATTGATGTTCAAGCAAAATTGACTGACACGATATCCTAGTTTTAGACTTTGTATTGAAGTTATCCTGAAGGAGTACACATGTCAAAAAAAATTAAAAGCACGCACAAGTTAAATGCTGGTGTCAAAATTGGTTATCGGTGCATTTTACCCCTTGAACTATCAAGTTGCCAATTTTTCTCAAGGCACACTTGTGTTTTGTTGAGTCACCTCCCCTAGAAAATTAGAAAAGAAAAAAAGAGAGAAAGGAACTCCCAGGTTCACCTTTAAACCTAGGAATCTTGGCGTAGGGGGCTAACTCATTTGGTGAGCATCCTACCTTTTCACATGTTAGGCAAGATATTTTTCTCGCATTGGTCGCATTTATATAGAGTCTTAGCCTTTATGGCACATTTTTTTGCAAAAAAGAAGAAAAGTACCAAATTACAATGTAGAGCATCCTGGAGAAGTAAGGGTTTAGCGGTTTTATTATGGTCCTAGCCCCTAGCTCCTAGCTACTCCTGCCTAATGCCTTAGTGGTCCTTGAATATTCAGCCGACTGTCTAAAGTTTCGAATTAGATACTCAGTTTCTCACTGCTGGCACTGGTATTTGCAGAAGCATTACTTTTTTTCATCCACACCATTTGTATGACAAATTTATTTATGTATGATTTGAAGCTGTATTAAAGCGCAGTGTGATATTGAAATGCTTCCCGTAGTTTCGTAGCTATCCTCTAGAAGCAATGTAAACATACTTTGTGTTTGTGGTGTACAGTTATGTAACATGTCGAACACCCATTTGTTGCTGGCTTGTATATTTGTGTCTTGAATACCTTTTATCACTCAACTCTGTAAGTGAGTAAATATTCTTTCTTTTGCTTTATAAGGTATGTCGTCTTCAGAAAATCCAGAGATTGTGGAAAGGGGTTTCAAGGACAAGGACAAGGAGAAAGATGACAAGAAAGATGAGCAAAAGGGTGGTTTTATTGAAAAAGTTAAGGACTTCATCCATGATATTGGTGAGAAAATCGAGGAAACAATAGGTTTTGGAAAACCAACTGCAGATGTCTCTGGAATTCATATTCCTCATATCAATCTTGAACGGGCTGAAATAGTAGTTGATGTACTTGTGAAAAACCCGAACCCTATCCCAATTCCTCTCATTGACATAAACTACTTAATTGAGAGTGATGGAAGGAAACTTCTTTCTGGATTGATCCCTGATGCTGGAACGATCCATGCACATGGTTCAGAGACTGTCAAAATACCACTTAATCTGGTTTATGATGACATCAGAAACACATACCACGATATAAAGCCTGGAAGCATCATTCCATATAAGGTCAAGGTTGATCTCATAGTTGATGTGCCTGTTATTGGTAGGATAACTATTCCTCTTGAGAAAACTGGCGAGATTCCTATACCTTACAAGCCGGATATTGATGTTGAGAAAATCCATTTCGAGAGGTTCTCTTTTGAGGAAACTGTGGCAGTTCTTAAGTTAAAGTTGGAAAACAAGAACGACTTTGATCTGGGGCTCAATAGCCTTGATTATGATCTTTGGCTCTCCGATGTGAATGTTGGTGGTGCTGAGCTTGAGAAGTCAGCTAAAATTGAAAAAAATGGAATCAGCTATATCGATCTTCCCATAACCTTCAGGCCTAAGGACTTTGGCTCTGCTCTTTGGGACATGATCAGAGGGAGAGGTACTGGCTATTCCATGAAAGGTAATATAAATGTGGACACACCCTTTGGAGCAATGAAGCTGCCCATTAGCAAGGAGGGGGGTACAACCCGTCTCAAGAAGAACAAAGAAGATGGGGGAGATGATGATGAAGATGAGGTATATTAGCTGTTCTGCTAGTGCATAGTTTTCTCATGTATATTCTCTCTTGCCCTCTGTGTTAACACTCTGCCCTTCCATTACAGGATTGAAGCTGGACATTTCTATGGCAAGAGCAACTCTTGTTTGAGGCGCGGGCTTCTATCGAGGAAATATCATGTGCTGGTGGGGATTTTTAGACCCCGAAATAAATATAAACTTCAACTTGGATGTGAAATATGTCTACTTAGTCGATTATTTTGGGATTTGTCTGTTTGCTGTTATTGTTGTGGTTGATATGTTATATGATAACTAGCTTTTGACGTTCTAATGTTGTTGCATCTCTTATCTGCTCATTCCTGTCTTTACCTTCTTTTTCTTCCCTCTCTTGCTTTGTTATTTTCTTCTCCTTTTTCGAATTGGTTGGATCCCTTCGGGGAATCTGGCCTGGTCCGGTATGGATCTTAATCGGGGTGGAGTCCATTCCCAGTGAAAGTGCTCGCTTCTGGAAAGGCTCTGCTTCAAAACCGTACGTGGAGATAGTCCATTCCCAGTGAAAGTGCTCGCTTCTGGAAAGGCTCTGCTTCAAAACCGTACGTGGAGATGAACGCTTCGTCTATTTCTTTTTACACTAAACAATCCGTCTTCTTTTCCTTCAAATATTCTGTTTGATTTCCAATTTCGTGTTCAGAGTTTGAACTAAAGTTAGATTGCGCTCATTTGGGATTTTCTCCAACATCTCAAAATACTAGGAATAATCCACAATACATATTAGCTTTTTTTCCCTTTAAATACGCCATAATTTATTCTATTTTATGTGTGTATATATGCACACTAGCTGCAAGAGGTCGTCTTTCTCTATATATGAAACTAACAGATTCTTTTAATATATATTTTTAAATTTTTTTAAGTTGCTGGTATATTTAATGTTACTTTTAAATAATATATATTATTTATTTTATTTTGTACAAATAAAATTTTAAGAGTTAAATCAAAATTTTATTTTTTAAAATTTATTTTAAATTGTTAATTTTTATAATTTATAGTATGTTTTACATGAAATTTAAATAATGTATGTAATTATCTCTGTTACAATTTTTGTGGCATTGATAAAATTTTAATAACCATTTGAATTTTTTATATATCTTTTAAGTTTTTAAATTGATAATTTATGTGATTTATAGTATTTGTAACATCATTTATATAATATATATAAACTTGTTTTGTTCATTCATATGATATTTTTTAAAAGTATTTCATTTTTTATACAAATATAATCATTGAAAATAGTTATTTAATGTGATTTGTTCAGTTTTTAAAAATAGCTAATATATCATTTAGTATTTGTTTTTATCATAATTCTAGCAACATTACTTAAAATAATTGTAATGACCTCGAAGGTCATTTTTAACATTTACGATAAAATTATTATTTACCCTTCCCAAAAATTGTCTCGAGTCATTTTTGATTGAGTCTAAAAGTCGAATTTTGAAAACTTTATAAAAAGTTGCAGTTTTGCTAAAGAAAAAATTTTTAAAGGCTTAAAGTTGGAAATTTTGAATTTTGTGGTCATTTTGAGTTTTGAATGTCGTATAACAATTCTGTCAATATATCAGCTCCAGAATGTTGAATCTGGTGTAGGAGAACTTGCAAAACTGAATTTAAAGGTAAAATCGATATTTTAGGACGAAAGTTGCATTTTTAGTTCATTTTGGATCATAGTTTGACTTTGGTTAACATTCGGAGTTCGGAAGCTCGAATCAAAATTTCATCAATTTCGGTATTTTCGGGTAGTAAAAGTAACGCTAGAAATGATTTCATTATAATTTTTAGTACTTCCGAGGTTATTTTGAGTATTTGAGTCATAAACTAGTTTAAACGATCTTTCTAGAATTCTGAGCCAAGAAAATTTGACAGTTTCATTGAGTCTAGAACATTGTTTCTAATAGGTTTACATGTTTGGTTTGTGTTCACTGGGTTCTGAACGAATTCCAAAGGTTTGTGTTGTGAATTACCTAAGTTGTGTTTTGCTAGGTTTTAGTTGTTTCTAGTATAGGTGAACCTTGTTCTCCGTATTCAGGCCTCTATTACTACTTTCACTGAGTTATTATGTAAACCTCCGCGTTCGCGCAGCACAGCCAACATGGCCTCAACGTTCGCGGGAACCTCTTTGCATTCGAGGAGTGTCAAAACAGCTTTGGCTTTAGTGTTCGTGAATAAAGCTTCGCATTTCTGGAGCACAAGAATTCCCTAAATAATAGTATTCCTTTTTAAACTGAGGGGTTTTATTAAATTTCACCATTTTGAGATCTTCAAGCTTTGTTTTTGGGTGATTCTTCAAGGTTTTTCAAGAAAAATCTCTTCGATAACTATTTTCTAATCTATTCTTTAATTTTCATTGATTAAATTGTATTTTTAATTTAGAAATTGGAAATTTTAATAGGAGATTTTTGGAAATTTTTCGAACTTTGATCTCTTATGATAATTTGATGATTTCTACTTCATTTTAACTCTATTTTCGAAATTATTTTCACCGTTAAATTCCTTATTAATTGGGGAACGTTTTTATGTAATAAATTTCATATTTCGGCAACTTTTTTCGGCATGAGTTTTTTTTAACATTTTACCCTTTTCGTCTGAATTGATTAATTTTAGCGTCATCGAATTCGTTATGTGATTGTAATGTTATATTTGAATAAGTTTTGGTGATTCAGAGTATCGTAGAAAGGGAAAAACTTTGAATTTGACTTGATTCGAGATTTTTTCTAGGCAAGTGGGCTTCTAACCTTTTATTAAGTATAATCGAACCTTGTATTATCCTATATGAATGTGCTAGGGTGACTGTGACATGAAATGAGATAGAATTATACTGTTGTATACTTTGAGCATGGAACTTTGAATTGGATAATTACAAATATTATGAATCCTTTACTAGTGGAATAATTGTGGAGTTGTGAATACTTGTGAAACTTAGGAGTTGGTGGACTATTTTATTGGATATGATTTGGATATGGAAAAAAAAATAAATGCTGACATGTATGACTTGAATCTTGAGATAATATCCTTTGTCGTGACTCAGGTTAGTTAAACTGTGAATGAGCTTGTGATGTCATTGTTGATAATGTGAGAGTGTGTATGGTGTTCTAATTATTGGACTTTGAATATTATTACATGAGATTGTCTATTTAATCTCTTTATGTGAAATATTCGGTTAAATGCTTGCATTGAATATTGTTGGAACTATGTTATATTGTGATTATGCATATCATATTAATGAAGACTCTAATGTTGAAAGACAATGAAAAGAATTGATGAATGGTGAGTAAATATGAAATGTGTACATCTTGCCTACTTTTATATGTGTGAAAGTGATTATTGTACTACGATGACATGAATTGCTTAATATTCCATTTGTGATGAAAAGTAGATGGGAAATGGTTCTGGCTAGTTGATAGTGAAATTAAATTTATGCTCATTACTTGTAAATTGATAATGAACTTGTTGAGTACCACTTATGGGATAGAGATTTGGTTATAGACTTAGAACGAATTGATCTTTATATTTTGTATATTGAGATGCTTGACCTAAATTGATATATTTATCATAATGTGGACTCTGGCATGTACTATTTATTACTCTATTTGAATATTATGTTGTTGCGTATTCTTGACTGAGTTCCACTGCTTCATTATTGGGTCGGGCCACACGCTCCGTGGCATGAGATATTGATTCATTATGGGGTGTAATGAAAATTCAAAATGGATGCATTATTCATGAAATGACTTAATATAAATGTTGGAGTAATAAGTGGCTACATAATCGAATGTGACAATTTGACACTTGATTTAGTTTATGATTGATAATGTTATCTTGAATATCATCAACGGTTAATTGATAATATCAACATTTATATTGATATAATTGATTTATTATGTGATCCCCATGATAAAAATTGTGAATTGCTGTTATGCCGAAAAATGACCGACTTTAAAGAAAAATTTAAAAATTGTTCGAAAATCAAGAATTAATCTCAACTAAATTAATTTAAGCGAAACTAATTCTCGAGATTCGAAATG
>JAOTQR010000100.1:3943140-3956111 GCA_025774065.1 Solanum ossicruentum | reverse complement strand
CTCCACCCCAACCTCTCACCCCTACCCCCACCCCTACCCCTCAAAAAAAGAATTTAAATATTTATACTCTAAAAGATGTTTTGTACTCTATAACTAAAAATAATTTTTCTAAAAGATATTTTTTCTAAAAGATATTTTGTACTCTCTAACTAAAAATAGATGTTTTTTTAGGTTGGTATTTTCGTTCATTAACCAAATAATAGAAAATATTTTCTACTTACCAATCGAATATGAGAAAATGAGTTAAAAATCAACTTATTTTTCAGAAAAATATTTTCCAGGAAAAATTATTTTTCAGAAATAATAATTAATTTTACTTTATTTTTTGTTGAATAAATATACATTTGTATGCCACATCAATCAAAAAAGTCAAAGTGTGGCGTGCGCACAACACACCAAATGGGAGGGGAGTAATTGAGCCTGGTTTATTAAGTTGGAGGGTGTTACTAGACTTGTCAATAGTTTAGAGATGAAATCAATAATTTTGGACAAATTGGAGGTATTTTTAATACTTTTGTCTTTATATAACATAAATATAATATTTTGAGAAATATTATAAAAGTAATTAATATTAATAATAATGATAAATTAGGATATAAGTGAAAAATTATTTCTTAATTATAATGAAGGGAACTAATATTATTGAATATTTATTTTTTAGTATTGTGGTAAAGTAAAAATAGATAAGGAGCTATACTCGTAATTGATAAAATTATGTTTATTGTTGTGTGTCAAATCAAGTGGACAATGGAGGTAATTGGGCAAAAGGTAAGAGTAAATACTGTCCATGAATTTTGGTAACGGTTTGATGGGAATGAAAATAGAGACCAAGCAAGAGGAGCCAAGTGTAGCAGAAGATCACCAATCATGGACGAACCAGGAGGAGAACAACGACCGCCTAATTTTCACCCAAATTTTAGAGACAACATCACTGTCTCTCCAAAATTTCCATCTCAATCACGTGTTTTCTCTACCGTAACCCGCCGGAAAAATTAGAGTTCACTGAACTTCTCATATGCTTCCACGACCTGGTTGGTTTCATTGGTTGATGCTTGCATTGGTTTTTCTAAATGCGCCTTTGATTACTTTGTGATTTTATTCTTAACGTATAGTAAAATTACCAGTCCTTCCTAGTAGAATGAATTGAGCATTGAAATGGTTTGGGAACCGATTTGAACTTTATGAATTCGAGTTTGAGATTCAAAATCTATGTTTTGTGTGTACTAATTTAATGATCATTTTAACACACTCAAATATATAGGGTTTGAGCCAAAGGAGAATGGGCCCTTTCGGGGTTGAGATTGAGACGCAATTGTTGTTTATTTGATTTAGGAAAGATATTTGGATGATTAAAATGAAAAAGACTTGGAATAAAGGAAGTTGGCTAAAATCCCAATTGCGACAAAATACTTGGTGAGCTTCCTTGACAGAGGTAACTATTGCCGGTGGGAAATGGGCAGGTGTCCTCTGGAATTAGTAGCGATACGCACAAGACGTGTGGTTAGTCGGAAAAAAAAAGAAGTTGATTTGTTCCCATCATTTGATTAAGACATCCAGATTATGTTTTATTTGTACTTTGAGGAAAATTTTGTAGCTGCTTTGTGAATCCCTCACCCCTTTTCAAGGAGAATGAAAGAAAGATAAACCTCTTTTTATGAGCTTAGTAAAATAGATTTATTGAGCTTTGGTAAATTGCAAATTAAGCTTAATGCCCATGTTGTTTTGTATATTTTGAGTGGCAAGAAACTGCATTTTGAGATGAATGGAGTACATGTGAAAGAAGGTGAATTGCATTCCCTTTTTTAGCATTATCTTTGCTGTCAGTTGGTGTGTGCATGAATGAGCAAATTCCACCACTTCCAGGGCTATATGCCTTGTGTATCCCCTCTCTAACATTTTAACAAGTTTGACATGATAATGTTATTCCAACCCCTTTTATTGGCTCTTGTAATCAAACCTGAGAATTTTACTTATTTATGTTTCTACTGATGATTACTCTAGGTATCTGTTTCTCATATATCATATATGTTTTTTTGGTTAGAGAGGGACTTTCAGTTTGCCATTAGAGGCTTTAGGTTGCTTTACATCATTGATTTTAATTTTGCTCTTTTCCAAATTAATTATGAATTGGAAGTGATTAGAAATCAATATGTAATATGATTCTGCTGGTGCTTACCTCTTGCTGTTCTTTCTTTGCTTGTATCCATGACTGCTTATTCTGTACATTTTGATAAAAGTGTCTTCTTGGATAACTATAGCAACTCATAGGCACAAGATGTATCTTGTGAGGGGGGTTGCTGTCCCTTGGTTATGGCCCTGGCTCCATAACTTCTTCCTTTCTTTCTTTTTGACCGCTTTCTTCATCTGTCTAACATGGATTATTCGAAACGAATGGCAGGTAAAATAGATGTATCAAGGTGATAGTGAGCACATGAAACATATCGCGGAGCACCCACCTCCGATGTCTGCAGGTGGGAGTCAGGAATCAATCATTACAGTTGGACAAGAGGAACAAGTTGAACAACCCCAATTAGAAAGGAAAAAAAGAAAGTCAGTGTCAAAGGTCGATAATATTTCTTTTTTACTTTTGCTTCATCTTAGCTTACACTGACAGTGGTGGTAAAAGTAAAATATTGCACTGTCTATTGGAAATCAAGAAATTATTCCTGCAGACACTCATTGTGCCATCACCAATCAAGTAACAATGTAGCAGCAAAATACTTGTTTTACTTTTTTCTTTTTCAAGGAGTGAAATATAAATAACCTTATTTGCTATTCATTCCACTTCCCTTACACAAAATGAAAAAAATAAGAATTTTCTGGGTGTATCAATGCAAGTATTCTCATTCCACAGTCTATCTTCTGTAAAGCAATATATAGACTCCCACATAAGTTATGCAGATATTACAGTGACCAAAACCTAGCAAATTCCCAGTGCATGAGTGTTTATTCATTCAAATAAGGAGATTTCAAAAACAATAAATAAATAAAACTTCAAGCTTGGGGTACATTGTGACTTAAATCACATCACCTGAAATTTGTCGAGCAGATAATACATGTTACTGAACAGTTAGCAGAAAAGATTATTTTCTTCTTTTCTCATAGAATTCATCAGTTTGGAGTTTCCATTTGTCAAGTTCAATTATTTACCTGCTGATTATGTATGAAACCAGCTTGGCTCTTATATTTGGCCTTGCAGTTCCCATTGGTGGATATTTCCAGAAATCTACTATTGGCATATCAGAGTATTGGGGTTGTGTATGGAGATTTGAGCACTTCACCACTTTATGTTTATAAGAGTATATTCGTGGGCAGGTTGCATGATTATCAGACCCCAGAAACAATATTTGGTGCATTTTCGTTGATCTTCTGGGCACTAACTCTTATTCCTTTGCTCAAGTATGTATTTATTGTACTGAGTGCTGATGATAATGGTGAAGGTATGTTAAAGAGAAGGCTGTGAATCCAATTATACTAGTGGAACCTGATTGCATTGCTCAATTATACTTGAATGTTACCAGGTGGTCCATTTGCTCTTTATTCTCTACTCTGTAGACATGCAAAATTCAGTCTACTTTCCAACCAACAGGCAGCTGATGAGGAGCTATCTGCTTACAAATATGGCTTCGCTGGGCAGTCAACATCATGTCCAGCGTTAAAGAGATTTCTTGAGAAACACAAGAAGTCGCGTACAGTTTTACTCATTATTGTATTGTTGGGGGCTTGCATGGTCATTGGTGATGGTATTCTAACACCTTCAATATCAGGTTGATAATTCTAACAGTAGTTGCTTTCTTGTATGTGGCATTAGCTGATGTCATTTGTAATTCAAAGGCTGTCAGTTTTTACCAAAAAAAAGGGGAAAAAAATAAACTTAGAACTATTAGTCTGGTTTTATGAAATTGTTTCCTTCCTCAGTTGAAGAATGATAGACAACATTTTAAATTTTAGCATGATATATTTGCTGTCTAGCTAAGCCTATGTTAGTGCAGAATGCAATCAGAACTTTTGTGTTAATTTTGTCAATTTACTATATTTATTAATTAGGAATCATTTTAATGTGGCAGTTATGTCGGCCATGTCAGGATGCAAGGGTGCTGCAGAACACCTATCTCACGGTAGAATTATTTAGATTTACCTCTTTGGGTAAATATTGTAACTTCTATGTTACTCTTGTATGACTTCCGTCCAAGGCATTGATCATTAAGTTGTTTTTCATCTAGGTGAAGTGCTGGTTCTTTCTTGCGTGATATTGATTGGTCTGTTTGCTCTACAGCATTTTGGGACCCATAGGGTTGGCTTTTTGTTTGCACCGATAGTAATCATTTGGTTGGTATCCATTTTTGGGATTGGGGTCTACAACATTGTAATTTGGAATCCAAAGATTGTGCATGCTCTTTCTCCCTATTATATCGTCAAGTTCTTTAGGGAAACAAGAAAACACGGATGGTTTTCTCTTGGTGGTGTCCTCCTCTCTGTTGCAGGTACATCAAAGCTATCAGATCTTTTATCCAGGATAAAAGAAGTCCTTGAATTAAGAGCAGTTGTTAATGCAGATATTTACTAGTTAGTAAAACAAGGATTAGATAACATGTCCTTTACAATTTAGATTTTTTTTTCTAATTAATTTTCCATCAACAGGTGCTGAAGCTATGTATGCAGATCTTGGTCACTTCACTTCCTGCTCAATGAGGGTGAGTCAGCCTGTTTGCACTTCAGGATACTGTTGTGCTCTTACTTAATTTAACCCAGCATGTACGTGTTTCATGCCAAATCCTGAGCACTAGGACAACATTGGATTAGGAAGCAACAAGCAAGAATTGGTTTCTGGTTGCATTTTAATAGTGAATATTTAAGTTGATCAGAGATTCTTGAATAGGGCAATCTTTCGAACCGCTAGTGAATCCTTGTGCAGGTAAGAGACAAGCTGGCTAAGTGAAAAATCCATGTGCAGGCAAGAGACAACCTGGCTAAGTGAAACATCTTAGTAGCCAAAACAAAAGGTTTGAGCAATCAAAATAAGTGGCTCAAACCATATCTTCTGACTGTTTTTCATATTCGGTAAGTACTGTTGTAACAGTTTGAAAATGTAAAAGATCCATTTTTAGCAAACAAGTTTACATGGATTAAGATAATGTATTTGTTTAACTAGAGGGACTTCAGATGACAACTAAGCAGAGAGAATTTGGAACCCTTGGAAGTAACTTTTGTGTCTAAGATTGGAAAATAATTTTGAAAGAAACAGTATTGATAACACATCCAAAGTGTTGCTGGACCCCCTAGGCTGATTATCCTTCTGACTGGACAGATTATATTTCCTATAGTGGTCATTTCTTTGCCTCATCTTTCACTGTAGTAATTAATTAGTTGGATTTCTAGAACTTGTACCAAGTCAATCTGAAAGTCTTTTTCCTATGCAGATTGCCTTTTCATTTCTTGTATATCCTTGCTTGGTGGTACAGTATATGGGTCAGGCTGCTTTTCTGTCCAAAAATCTTGCTTCTATTCCAGACAGCTTTTATGATTCAATACCTGGTTAGTTCTTTATTTCACTTTGGAATGAGATTGTTTTCGTGATTGTTGATGAAGTTATATTCAATTTTAGAACTTCCATTCATTGTTTTCATGCAGATAGTCTATATTGGCCTGTTTTTGTCATTGCTATCCTTGCAAGCATTGTTGCCAGCCAGTCCATCATCACAGCTACATTCTCCATAGTCAAGCAATTAAATGCACTAGGTTGCTTCCCCCGAGTCAAGATTGTCCACACCTCAAAGCACATTAAAGGGCAAATCTATATACCGGAAATAAATTGGATCCTTATGATTCTTACACTTTCTGTGGCTGTTGGATTCCAGGACACACTTTTAATTGGAAATGCATATGGTAAGCCCAGTAGTGTTTTGAAGATCTCTTTTGTAATATATGACGCTCCTTTTGACTATATAATTTTTTGTTTCTTGTTTGGAAAAAACATATTTAATTTCAATATAAAAAGCAGAGTTACAATCTCCATCATGTCTTCTTCCACACGATTTCGATCATGCTGCCTGCGGGAGCAACTCAACCTTTTCTTATGTGCATCTACTATCATAAACTTCACCTATGTGAGCTTCCCAGAACACAGCGAGTTCCAGAGTCCATATAAAAGAGGAGGGTTGCAATAGTTTGATAGGCAACAAAATAATTGGTCAAATCATGACGAATCTTTTGGGCATAGCAGAATTCTACTAGTTTGAGATTTGAGTTATAGTCGATTGATCTATCTGTCAACTGTAAGGTTTAGAGGGGTGAAGAAGTAAAATTCAATTACCGGCGCAACTATTTGAGTTTGAGGTGCAGGTGGTTGTTATCTATCACCTATAAGGTGGTTCTGCTAGACTACAGTTTGTTGACAAATCCCAGTTTATTTCTGTTTGCAAACTTTTCTATGGAACCTAATTGCTTTATGTGATAGTGAAGATAATTGCTCTATATGATTGTGTTCCTCTGGTGTGATGCATAGATCTAGTAATGTACCCTTCTTTGCAAACCTCATGACGGAGGATTTATAAGCCTCATGGGACAAAAGGAGTCTCATCTGAAAAGATTGAATGATAAATCTAAAACAAGAAAAAGTGAACAAGAAAGGTTCTCTAATTGCATAACCTGCAGAAAAGAATATGGGAGCTCTAATTGCATAACCTGCAGAAAAGAATCTGCTTTCTTTACTCAAACACAGTACAAAGAGTATTCCCTTGTGCGAAGTACCATATGGTCATTGTAACTTCTTTTATCATGATACTGATTTGCCTTTTATATTGTTGCAGATACTACAAAAGATTCATGTCTCCAAGTCCACTTGAAACTTATGGTTGTTTTCTCATATGAATTCTTTTTTTTTTTCAGGCCTAGCTTGCATGACTAGTATGTTTATCACAACATTTCTCACCACACTGGTCATGATTTTTGTGTGGCAAAGAAACATCGTTCTTGCCACTTGCTTTCTCCTATTCTTCTGGTTCATTGAAGGTGTTTACCTGTCTTCCGCATTCACTAAAGTTGCAGAAGGAGGATGGGTCTCCCTACTGCTCGCCTTTGTCTTCCTAGCAGTCATGTTTGTCTGGCAATATGGAACTCGCAGGAAGTACAATTTTGATCTGCACAACAAAGTTCCGTTGAAATGGCTTCTTGGCATGGGCCCTAGCCTTGGTATTGTGCGCATCCCCGGGATAGGCCTTGTATACTCTGAACTGGCAACAGGGGTCCCAGCTATCTTCTCTCACTTTATCACAAATCTCCCTGCATTTCACAGTGTGCTGGTGTTTTTATGCGTCAAATCGGTTCCAGTACCCTATGTCTCACCTGAGGAACGCTTCCTCATTGGTCGCATTTGTCCAAGACCCTATTGTATGTACCGTTGCATTGTTAGGTATGGCTACAAGGACATTCAACGAGATGATGGGGACTTCGAGGACCTTCTCATCCAAAGTATAGCAGAGTTTATCCAAATGGAAGCTGTGGAACCACAGTTGTCAAACTCTGAGGCTCCATCACTTGATGGTAGGATGGCAGTTATAAGCAAAAAAGTTGTACAGTCGACTTCAACACTACTTGTCTCGGAGGATTTTGGAATGAAGGACGCCATTCAAAGCAGCAAGTCTCTGACCCTCCAGAGTCTAAGATCTACTTATGCTGATGAGAACCCACAGATAAGAAGGCGGCGAGTGAGGTTTCAATTGCCAGAAAACCCTGGCATGGATCCAGCTGTTAAGGACGAGCTTGAAGATTTAATTCGAGCAAAGGAGGCAGGGGTTGCATATATAATGGGGCACTCCTTCGTGAAAGCTAGGAGATCGTCCTCTTTCCTAAAGAAGTTTGTTATTGACATTGGGTACTCATTTCTGCGCAAGAACTGTAGGGGTCCTTCCGTGGTGCTTAACATTCCTCAGATTAGTCTTATTGAAGTCGGCATGATATACCATGTCTAGAGGGAGGATAACCTGGCATTGGAATTAACATGCCTTTTGGTTGTTGCCTGCAGAATGTTTAGGCTTAGGAGATTGATTGGTAGTCCTAACTTCAAATGCGATATCCGATAGCAAATGTTAAGGAGAAGCTGAGTAGATACTGTTGGTAGTCTTATGAAATCAAATGTGATATCTAAGATCAGAATAGAGGAGCTGTTTTAGTTTTTCATGTTCTACATCTTCTATAATTGTATGCACATAGAGAATTTCATACTTTTACAGCCAAATAAGCAAATGTGCTGCTGCTGCCGTTGTTCTTCTAGTTCTTCAAATTTTAGGTACCAATTACCTAAACTATCAATATACCTATTCCCATTGGAAGCCTAAGTATATTCTTTCTTATATTAAGTGCTATATAAGTAGGTTTTAAACAGAATTTTTATTTTCTTCCCTTCTTTTCTTAAAGTAGTTCATGAATCTTGCCTTAATTCCATAAAGTCTGAAGGCAGCCTTTAGTGGTGCTTTTTCAGAAAGAACAAAGCTGGCGTTTTTCATTGAAAAGATTCCAGATTTTGGAAATTTTATTCCCCCTAACATGAATACAAGTCATTACAGAATGATTCTGTATGATCTAAATCTGAACTATCAACCAAAGTGAAGTATATTGTATGAATTTTTTTAAGAAATGAAAAACTCTCAGTGTACAATATGTTTTCCTATTGATTCATTGAAAGAATGATGTTATCTGTCACAGAATGCTCCCATCTAGAATAATGGCGCCCTTCAGTATTACAACTATGCCTGCAGTGATAATGTAACCATTTGCTTCATTATTGCACTCCTGGACATTTTCCTTATTCAAAATCTGCAAGAAAAATGATATCACAATATGCTGTGGACATTTTCGGCATCCAACACCTTATCCTCACTAGTATCTATACATGTTTAAAGAAGATTTTGAGCTTGATAGGAATTCTTCCAAAGTACCTTAACATTTTTGCCAATTCTCACATTCTTATCAATTATTGCTTTCTTTATCTGTGAGCCTTCTCCGATGCCAATAGGAATGTGCATATCATCCTCTGCGCGACCACTCTGCATATTTTCACCATGTTAAATATCCTTCCCCTGGTAACTTAATGCTTCTTATTATTGCCATGATCGATAAGAATCAAATGTAGAGATACAAGGGATCTTTCAAAAAAAAAAAAAATTTACTTGAATATGAACTGGATTCATATAGTCTCCATTTCGTCTATGTGACCATCCATGAATACCAAATGAAATGTATTCATGTGTCTTACTTGGTAAGTATCAGATCCCATTATTACTGAATCCTCAATAATCGCTCCGTCTCCTACTCTTGTCCTCATTCCAACCACAGTACCTCTGATCTTGCATCTCTGCACTCGGAAAACACAAAGTATGGAACAAAGACGTTTGTGAGACCAAATTCTTGGGAAAAATTACATAACTTTATCTAAATTTCAAGGACAATTGATCACTTTTTATACATTGAGAAAGCATCCGTCTCCGATCACAGAGTCTGTTATTGCAGCATCAGTTATCTGAGTTGGAGGCAGGTGTCGAGGCAAAGTGTATAACGGAGAGCCTTTGTCATACAAGCTGCTAAGGAAGATGAAAAAAAGCCGTTAGGTGATATATAAGGGATTTACTCTATTCGTTTTTGGAGATGCTGACTTATATGCCTTCTTTGTGCTTTCCATATTTGCTTGGTAATAAGCTTCAATGCTTCTCATGTCCTCCCAGTAGCCGCTGAATTTGTGTGCGTATACCTGTTTGTTCCAAAGAATGGTTCATGAAGAGTGAAAGACAAAATGTTGAATATCTTTATGCGACAGGATGGCAACTTAGAGTATGGAAATAAACGACTCTTACATTCATTCCTAAGGAAATTGCACCTGGTACAACTTCTCTTCTGAAGTCATTGGCCATGGGGTGATACTCCGTAAGAAGCTTTATCATGGCATCCTTGTTAACAGCATAGATATCCATACCGGCATACTTATCTTGAGAAATGTCTGAATTCTGTACCTGAAAATGATATAATGAGGAACAATTGAAAGTACGCGGAGAAAGAAAAGGAGAAACTTACTGCTCTCATCTCCGGATTGTCTTTGAACGAAATGACTTTACTTTCTGAATTTACTTGGAAAGTACCAAGAGCTATATCATTATTATCCCTCTTTCTGCTTAACACTGCAACAGTTATATCGGCTTTATTGTCGCAGTGGACCTTTAAGAGTTCCTGGAAATCCATTTTGTAAAGATGGTAACCAGGAAGAACCAGAAAATCAACAATTGGATACTCTTCTAGTACCCACAAACATCTTCTTATAGCATCAGCAGTTCCCTGAAGCATGACAGTCCGATTGTGAGAAGAAGGTATGAAATCATTCAAATTCTCATTTTACTATGTTCACCTCTACCTAGGTAGGAAAACACAGTTGTTGTTCTTTCTTTTACCTGAAACCAGCCCTTGCCTTCAGGACTCTGATAAGCTGCAATGACATCAACTAATGCTTCGTTCCTGAAGCGTGCACCGGAGTAAGCTCTCGAGAGGTGAGAATTGAGAGAGGCAGAGTTAAATTGTGTAAGTGCATAAATCTTGTTGATATTACTATTGATGCAGTTGCTAATAACTGCATCAATGAGCCTGTAGTTTCCTGCTATAGGAAGTGCAGCTTCTGATCTTTTCTTTGTCAATGGATAAAGTCTTGAATTTGATCCATCTCCAAACACTATTGCTGCAACATTCTGCCAAACACTAGTAAACATGAACATCTACATTGACATTTTATTGTTTGTAAACAAGCAGTAGAAAGTACTTCCTCCGACCATTTTTACTTGTCCCCTGTACTATTTTGGAATGTCCAACAATAATTGTCCATTTTATGAAATCAAGAGATAATTGTACACTTAGTTCCTATTATCACTAATTATAGTCATTTCTCTATTATATTTTTCAAGACACTATATTTATTTTATTCAAAGGTTAATTTGGTAAAATTACTCCATCATTTACTACTTCTTAATCGCTGCGCCAAATCTATAGTGGACAAGTAAAGATGAACGGAGGGAGTAGTAACAAGAGATATTGATCCAGGCCCAACTGTGAATGTATTGCTCACTCTCAAAAGACGCCTCGGCAGTTGAATTCTAGACCCCCCCCCCCTCCCTTACTTTCCCCTAGCTTATTTATGTCATAAGATATAATCCCTCTTTATTGAATATCTACTCTATTTGTATGCCATAATCGAGGTGTTTGTGGTCTTCGTTTTTCAAGAACATATTACTAATAAGGGGTAAAATGGACAAAAAGAAAGATATTGACATTTACTTATCTAGTATTGATTTGACAAGCTTTTTAAATAGTAATAGATAGAATGATAATTTTATTGAATATAATAAACTCAATGTTGAAATATGACTATAGCTAAAGATAAAGATAAATTAAAAACTAAATAGTAAATTAGATCTCTTGGTTATCTAAAGTAGACATTTATTTTAGTACAACAAACAAGCAAAAGCAGACATGGGAGTAAGTGTAACTAACTTTATCTCGAACTTTTAAAATAATAGGTATTTTGAGACATATATTTTTAGTAAGGACGACAGACGGAGAGGGTAAAAAAGTTGGAGAGTGTGGATATTATAAAGAAAATGTCATGTAAACCTGGTCCGTTGGTGGACATGGAATGTTTGGACATTCAGAATGATGTGTATATGGTGGATTCGACTTTGATGGAACAGAAGATGGAATGAGCCTTGAGTTAATCTTGAGATTTAACCAAGTATGAAGAGACATGACTAAATATTTTGTATGTCAAAATGAACCTACTTGGTGGTATATATACACTTTGCTTTTTTTATCTGATTTAAGAATGGAAGTTTAGGAGGGAATATTTAGCTTTCTTCTGGCTTATGAATACAAGAAAGTCCCATCAGAATATTTGTCCTGACATTACTTAGCTTAAAGTGACCATGTTGTTATTATGTTATTTAACTATGGGAAATTGAATTAAAATGCTCTTAGTTGATAGTTTAATATAAAAATGTCCTACCCATTGATAATTTGGTCCAAAAATGCCTCTATTGTTATTTGATGAGTCAAAAGTATCATTTTTCTGAATAAATATATTACTAGTAAAAGGGTAAAAAAATGCTCTTACACTATATGAAAGGAACAAAAATACCCTTTATTTATAGTTTGATTCAAAAACGCCCTTAACGTCAATACTTTGGTCCAGAAATACCTTTATTGTTACTTAATGGGTCAAAAATGCACTTTTCAAATAAATTTATTATTTATTTTAGTTTTGAATATTATTTTTCTAATAATATTTTTTCAATTAGCAAATATTTATTCTACTTCAATTCGAGAAAAAAATTAAAAATTATAGTTTCTTGTTTTATTATAATTACTATTTTTATTGTTATCTAAATAAAAATTATTGTTGGGTTTATTATGATCTTATATTTATGACGTATATTATTTGTTACAGAGTACGATATTCTATTTTAATTGATAAAATAGGATTAAGAAAAAAAAATATTTTCTTACATTTTTATTAGTTACTGTGATTTAAAAGAAAACAAAACAGAAGAATTCTTTAAAAATAATATTTTCATTAGAAACACAATATATTTAAAAAGAAAAAAATATATATTTATTTAAAGAAGGACATTTTTGACCCATTTGGTAACAATAAAGACATTTTTGGATCAAAGTATCAGTGACAAAGATATTTTTGAAAATCAAAGTATAAATGAAAGACATTTTTGTTCCTTTCATATAGTTCAAGGGCATTTTAACCTTTTTTTCTATATTATTTTATTTCTTTTGAAGCAGAGTCTTTTCTTAATAATAATTTTTTTGTTATTAAATATTTATGCTACAATTAAAAAAGAATTAATAAATACAAATATTGTTTCTATCTTATTAGAACTTGTGTTATCCTTATCCAAATGAAAATGATGGGGTTACTACCATCTCATATA
>JAOTQR010000100.1:3870184-3882984 GCA_025774065.1 Solanum ossicruentum | reverse complement strand
AATCGTCGGATAACCGCATTTAGCGGCCATTTCGAGTGCTTAACACCTTCTCGAAGTGGAAATGTGAACCCGAACCTAAACTCTGGATTTTTAAAAGATTTTTCTGTTAAATCTTTTAAAATACTTTATTGGTTTCCTAATTATCCGTAAAATTAGGTGGCGACTCTGTATCTTTTCGAATTTTGAGAATTAATTTGGCTTAAATTAATTGAGTTTAGATTAATTCTCGATTTTCGAAAATATTTTCAATTTTTAATTTTTAAAGTCGATCGTTTTTCGGCATAACAGTATTCAGTTAATTATACTTTTACTCATCTTATTGATTTAATTATGCATAAAATTGACATTAATTTTATGTCAAGGTTTCTAATTTGAATTTCTTCTCAATTTCATCTTAGATTTTGAGGTTTCTTTATAGGTTCATTTAATTATAATTCAATTGATATTGTCTTTATATGACCAAGCATGAATTTATCAAATTGCACAATTTAAAGTTGATTTCTTATGAATCTATGTTTTTACCCTAATTCTCATTATGAATTATGATCATGAATTATCAAGGACATCATGCATGCCTTATAAAAATGATGAATTATGTTTTAGTGATAATTCTCAATAAAGAATAAATGATTGTCAAAGAATTCCTCATATATAAATGATGGTGAAAGGTTTTCTCACCTACTTATACATTCATAACGATTAAAGGATAATTCTCACATAACATGAATTATGATTTAATAAGCTACTCTATGGCTACAACTTTGTGAAAAATAGATTAGTAATTAGGTATTGCCTTTCTCCATGCCATGATTTTGATTTATGCTACTTATTTTGTTTGAAATTTGACTTAAAACCGAGAGTACTTCGAAGAGAAGCTCAGTCAGGAAGCTTTAGGAGCAACCTAAGGGAGTTTTAGTAGCAACCTGTACTCCCAAACTATGTGCCCTAGTAAGTTGTCTAAATTGTCCTAGCTAGTGAATGCACATATAGCTTATGATATTAATGATATTACTTATGGAGTCTATCTAGGCAGATAGTCTCTCTTTGTTCACTCATCTTCAGGGTGCTAGTTGTTTCTCCAAGGTTGATTTTCGATTGGGCTATCATCAACTTTGAGTGAGAAAATGTGACATTCCAAAAACAACTTTTAGAACTTGGTATGTCACTTTGAATTTCAGTTATGTCTTGTGAACTAACAAATACTCCTAACACTTTTATGAATTTGATGAATGGGATGTTCAAAAAATATTTGAATGTATTTGTTGTGTTAATTAATGATATTTTGGTCTATTTTTGATATTTTCCAAATGAATAGGAGCATACCAACCATCTAAGAATTGTATTGCAAATGCTTAAGGATCATTTAATTATTTTTTTACTTTATAAAGTGTGAGTTTTAGTCAAAATCAGTGGCATTCTTTGGGCATATCATCTTCGATAAAGGTATTATGGTCGATCCTAAGAAAATTAAGGTGATTAAGAATTGTCTAAGATCTCTATTCCTTGAGATATTTGAAGTTTTTTGGGTTTAACTGGTTATTAGAGAAGATTTGTAGATAAGTTTTCATCTATTGTCTCATCTTTGACCAATTTGATCCAAAAAGGTAAAAATTCAATAGCTGAAAGCATGTGAACAGAGTTTCTAAGAATTCATATATTAACTTACTTTTGCTTTTATTTTGACTTTACAGGAAGGGTCCAATGATTTTATGGTGTATGGTGATGCCTCGAGGATTGGATTTGGTTGTGTGTTGATGCAAGATGACAAGATGATAGCCTATGATTATAGACAACTAAAGGTGCATGAAAAGAACTATCTGACTCATGATTTGGAGCTAGAGACGGTTGTGTTATCTTTGAAGATTTGGCTTGAAAAATGAATTACAGGTCATAGGCCTAACTAGTGTACTCGACCCTAAAGCTCAAATGTCAGTAGGTTTCAACGGTAACACGAGGCCCATCTACGGACCATAGAACCATCTATGGGTGTAGAAGCCCTTTTATGGTCACTAACAGTGAACTATTCTTAGATTCTTCTATGATCTTGGGCTTCTTAGATTAGGATATTTTAGATGATGTTACAGTAGGTTGAGCTCAATCTAAGAAATTTCCAAACCACATTGCTTAATAAATTTTTCATTTTCAACTCACCCCGCCCTGTTAAGTTTTTAAGTTCTTTTACTTTTTTCATCAAATTTAATATGAAAAATAAAATTTCATAATTTTTTTTCATTTTTTATTAATTAACATCTTAACAATTATTAGTTATTTTTATCGAATATGGATTTTCAGCTTAAAATAAGTATTATTTTAATGTTTTGGAACTTTCCTATCCAGATGTAAAATAGCTACAAATGGGGAAAAAAATACATTGATAGAGGCATTTAAAACACTTCCACCAAAACCCAAATAAATTAATATTTATGATGGAATTCTCCGGACTTATCACCCTGATGACCTGTTGTGAATACAATTGGAACATGGGAAATGCATGATAATTTTAACTTTTATATATGTTACTCTCTCTGTGATTTTTTTTTTTCATCTCAAAAAAATATTATTTTATTTTAATTAAAAATAATTTATCTTTAAAATTCTTTTTTTACGTTTAATGAAATGATTCTCAGCCATATAAATATTTAAGAATAATTTTAGACTACAAATTTTAAAAATTTTCCTTTTTTTCCTTAAAGATCATATTATGTGAAAGAGTGTCGGAGACGGAGAGAGTATAATTTTACTTTTACTAATATAAAATATTTCAAATTTAAGCGATATGGGAAATGAATGTGATATGAGTTGACTACCAAATTTCAAGGATAACTAGATACTAATGTGCATCTTTTATTGTGTTAAAGAATAAATGAATTTCAACATTGAAAAATGTGACATGCAAAGTTGACTTGTAATAATCTAATGACATGCATAGGCAACGGTGGGCGGCCCTGTCGCTGTGGAGTTCATATCGATTTCATCAATATCGGATCTTCTTCTGTTTTTTTTTTCCTCACTCGAGAGCTCCTAAGATAATTTAGTTGCAACTTATCATATTTTAAATTAAAAAGATTTTAATTTAAATTTTGATAATTTTATTGAGATTAAAATATTGAATTAATAAAGTAGCACATAAGATTTGTGTGTACGAAGTTCTGGACTAATCACGAGAGTCCATTTGGTGAATGTATAGTGTCTTCTGAGTTGCTGTTACTGCAATCTGGTTTCCTTCTTCGTGTTCTCGGTGCTTTAATTTGTCACATTTGTTGAGGGTCAAGTGTTTGACATATGCGATTGTGAGGTGGGTGTCCGTGTTTGTGAAGGGTCTTCGGGTTAGTCGTTGCATTCGCGAAAAGCAATAGGTGTAACGTTCGGTAAAATTATCAAAATATTCATTGAAAAGAGATATGTGCATAATGTGTCTTTTCATGCTCTGATGATAAATTCGAGATCAAATTTGTGATCAATATGAAAAATTGAGTGGAAAAGTAATTTCTGAAGAGTATATGGGGGATGATCTTTGTGTTTGCGTGATTCAGGCCGTGATCCCTGGGAAGGATCATAATTGACAACTTTTTAATTTTTCTAAAATTTATTGGGTAAATGACTTGTAATCTTTATTTTTCATTATTTATTTTAGGATTTTAACCTTTAATACTTGATTTTGAACTTCAATTTTGTGGATTTTTTTAAGAACATAAATTTTTTTGATAAATTGATGATCATGGGTTGATTTTCACTCTACTTTCACAAAGATTTTCAAAGACTTTGAAAAATGTAATCATATATTAATTTCCAATAGTTTTTTGGGAATGACTTTTGAGCTATTTTGAATCCAATTTCCAAAAATTAATGATTTCCAAGGAGACCCTAATTAAGCACTTAGCATAATATATGCATTAATTCAAAGGTAATGAAATAAGATCATATACAAATGCAAGATGTATTAAATAAATAAAGTCTTGAATATTCCTTTTTCAATAGTTAAATAACTTATAAAATTATCCTGTCGTTTACTAGTCCCTTTGTTCTCTTTTACATGTCACCTTTTGTGATGACACTTGCATTAAGAAAAAAAGTGACTTTACCATTTTTCCCTTATTTAATAGTAGCTGTCTTTTTTAAATATTTTAAAAGTCATTGACTATCAAGGACAAAATAAAAAGAAGAGTGTAATTTATGCAACGATATTATGAAATGACATATATTAAGGATCATATATTTATAATAAGGACGACATATAAAAGAAAATGAAAGGAGTACTTTTTAATTTCTATGTCAACTCAACAGTGGACATAAGAGTAAATGAATACTTGGAAGTGGATTGTCAGTTTAACTTATTTATTCAACCCCTTAAAATGTGTATCGATAAAAATGATACTTTATCCTTCCCATTTTATATGATATCTTTTGACTTTGGCATGATGTTTAAGAAAAAAAGAAAGACTTTTGAAATTTGTAGTCTAAAATTATTTTGAGATATTTGTGTAGCTGAGAATCATTTTATTAAGGATAAAGGTGGAATTTTAAGATTAAATTATTTCTAATTAAAGTAAGGTGTCATATGTGGCTGAGAATTATTTTATTAAGGATAAAATGAGAATTTTAAGGTTAATTATTTTCAATTAAAATAAGATGATTTTTTTTAGAACAAATCAAAAAGAAAAAAGTGTCACATGAAAGGGAGTATAATATCAATAAATTTAAGTTAAAAGTGCTAAAAATAATCAATGTCCCTGACAACTTTTCCCTATATATACAAATCAAGGAATTTAACTTATTGCTTCATCTTCTTTCTTGTTCTTTCTTCTCACCTATTTTCTCCAAATTTTGGCTATTTTCATCTTCTTTCGTGCATACGAGTCTTTCACCAACTATAGAATAATGGCCGAGAATACTAATGGGTAAAGTACATCTTCTAGCATGAGGAAAAACATAATTGACTATGATAAACTTTCGTAATATTTTTGTTGTAATGGATAACGTTCACTTACTTTAATGCGCAAAAAATAATTTTATGATTTTATTATCATAACAAATTAAGTAACCAAAATGTGTTCCAAATATAATTTGCAGATTTATGGGACATGATATGTTAGCACCCTTTACTGCAAAATGGCAGATTGATATGGGACCTTTAGTTATAGAAAAGGCACAGGTTAGATTTGTATCTTATTTTTATCGTGAGTTTAAATTTTATGTATTGATAGTATAAAAACGATGTTTGTATGTTACTTGACCAAATCATATAACATAATACGCTTTTTAGTATAATTGTTTTTCCATCTGATTTATTATCGTCATAATTTGTTATTATTGACCTGGGCATAGTATTAATTTTAATTTATTTTGAATAATTTATAATTTTAAAAGTAAGATAATTGTGTATTGTAATATGTAAAAGTATTTATGTAACTTAACCTTTTTTGAGAAACTTTAATTCTTATGTATTTGTTTAACATTTGTGTAATTTGTTATAGGGTTCTTATGTCTATGACACAAATGGAAAGAAATATCTTGATGCTTTATCTGGTTTATGGTGCACAGCATTAGGTACTTAATTATTCTATTATTTTCGTGTACTCACTTATTTTTTGGTACTCTAAATAATATTTCCTCTAAATCTCATGTCTATGACACAAATGGAAAGAAGTATCTTGATGCTTTATACGGCTTGTTTAAGCAAACTTAAGTATCATCGCGCAGCGGGCAAGTGGTTATATTGTGTTTATTTAATTTTAGGATGATTATTATGGTGACTATTTAATTTTATTATGTTATTTGTATTAATTATTATTTATTTCTTCTACTTTAACTATGAAATTACAATAATCTTTTTACTATGGTTATTAAAATATTTTAATTTTATTATGTTATTTCTATTAATTAATATTTAATTATTTCTTCATTAACTTTAATTATGAAAATTTAAAGTGTCTACTAAATTTTGCTAGTATGTCATTTCTATTAATTATTATTTAATTATTTCTTCATGTACTTCAATTATAAAAATAATTTGTTATACATTATACTTAGAAGATGATTTTTATCACAAAAGAATATAGTGTGACGATGAATAAAAATTCTTTATTTTTAAATAAATCTTATGTGACATGAATGTGAATTATTGTAGGGGGAAGTGAGGCTCGTCTTATTGAAGCTGCAAATAAACAACTCAACACATTGCCATTTTACCATTCATTTTGGAATCGTACCACAAAACCTTCTTTGGTATTTATTAGCAAATTTAGTATTACTCCTTTTGTCCTAAAAATATTTATTTTGTTTTTTGAGAATCAATTTCTATCAATATTTTAAGATACATACATATATATCACTCTTATATTAATATAAAAGAATTATATTAGAATAATTGAATTGATTCTCACGAAGTAAAATATGATAATTATTTTTGGGATAGAAGAAATAGCTGGTCATTAACTGATTAATTAATTATATTTTGAACACGTATACAGGATCTTGCAAAGGAGCTCCTAGATATGTTTACTGCAAATAAAATGGCAAAAGCTTTCTTCACAAATAGTGGATCAGAAGCTAATGACACTCAGGTTTTGTTATTAAATACTCTCTTTGTCTCATTTTATATGAATTAATTTAACTTAGTATAAAATTTTAGAAAGAAAGACTTTTAAAATGTATGATCTAAAATAAGTGATACTCTCTCTATTCACTTGTTATTGTTTTGTTGTTCGAGGTCAACTTGACTAAACTTTAAAGGTAAAACTGAATTAACTAAATTTAATATTTGAAATATAAGTGATATATTGACAAGTAAAAGTGAATGGAGGGAGTAGATGTTTCTGTGACTATAAATCATTTCATTAATTATAAAATGAATATTTTAAAGTTAAAATTATTAGTAAGTATTGAAACATGCCATTTTTTGGGGACTAAAATGAGTCATATAAAGTAAGACACAAAGAATAATTATTTACAATTATTTTTCAAAAGGCTTAAATATTATTATGGAGAAATTTTCAAAGGATATTAAATAATTAACCTTTGAGTTTACATGTCAATATTTTGTAGGTGAAGTTGGTGTGGTATTACAACAATGCCCTTGGGAGGCCAAATAAAAAGAAATTTATTGCTCAAGCAAACTCGTAATCTCATTATTGTTATCATTTTAACTTTATTTTATTTATTTATTTGTATTATGCATTCTTTTTTAAAGAAATGGGCTGTCATAATATTCTAATATATCAACTTCAAACAGATACCATGGTTGCACTTACATGTCTGCCGGTCTCTCTGGGTAATATATTCTTCCTTTTTATTTTATATAGAGATATTTGATTATATATATACATATATATTGAAGTTATAATTTAAAACATGTCATGATCATTTTGATATTATTTAAAGGTAAAATAAAAATATTATAATTAAAAAGTTGTCAAATATACAAAAGTTATTCTTTTTAAAAGTAGATTAAAAAAAAGGGATTCATGTAAAATATTATTATTTGTTTTTCTAATAGAGGTGATAATATTAACACATAAAAATATAATTTGTCTGATCCATTTAAATTTAGATAAATTATCTAACACTTTGACCCAATTTACTTTATAGCAAAGGGAGGAGAATTTAGACGCTAAGGATGGAAGGGTGAACATACATAAACTTTCATTTTAATAATATTATTTGATTTTTATCAAAAATAAATTATTTCAAACAACGTAAGTAAATATTTTCCACCATTAATCCTTAACTCAAATAACCTTTAAATATGTGAAATTTAATCTATTTTAATTGGTACGCAATTAATCCATTTTATGTTGTAGGCTTCCTCTATTACATCAAAAATTTGATTTGCCGCCTCCACTTATTCTGCACACTCAGTGCCCTCATTATTGGAGCTATCACTTGCCAGGTATATTTTTATTAATTCTCCCTTCTTATTGTATTAAAATAAATATATTAATATTGATCTTATATTAAATGGTTTAAAATAAAATATGTATGTCAGGTGAGACAGAAGAGGAGTTCTCAACTAGGTTGGCAAATAATTTGGAAGATCTTATACTCAAAGAAGGGCCTGAAACGGTAAATTCTATCAACTTTTATCACTTTTTATCATTTTTTTAGTTGTATATAGTATAAATAAATAGAAGCAAATTTAATAACAATAATATATTAGTATAAAATTCTTTTATAAAATCCTGCCTTACCATCCTTAAGAAACAGAAATAATGTTGATAAGAGAATAGACATATGCTCCAAACTAGAATCCTGCCTTACCATCCTTAAGAAAGACAATATTTTATTACCTACTAATCATTTTATCTAATTTTATTTTTTCTCGAATATATCACTTTAACCTCTCACGCCTTCTCATAGCTGAGCATTTGTGTTCATCCTTGCTTCATATTTTTTAACTATCCCATTATTACTAGTTACGAATCAAATTTGACTTTAAATAAAAATGTAATTATATGACTTCAATTTGAAATCATCACTTATTGAATAGATAGCTGCTTTCATTGCGGAGCCAGTCATGGGAGCCGGAGGTGTCATAGTTCCTCCTTCAACCTATTTTGATAAGGTCCAATTTTATTTCCTTTCTTCATCCTAATTTATATAATAATATTTGATCAAATATCAAGTTTTAAAAATAAATTTAAAAAAATTATGGTAAAAATATATTATAAATATTTATGTGGTTATTTTCATGTCATTAATAATAAAATGTATATTTTAAAGATATAATTTTACTATACGTATAAAAATATAATTTATTTTTTTGAAAAACATAATTGCTTTTAATAGCCTCCTATTTATAACTTTTTACCTCATAAGCGCTTTTGATTTTACACTTTATTATGTTATCCCTAATATTTATGGTACTTGTGAATTTTCATGCCAAAAATGGACATTTTGACTCCCTTCTCTCTATCTCATTTTTTCTCTTTTCTCTTTTTTCTAGAAAAATACTTACATTATATTTTCATAAATAACCATAAAAGCATTATAATCATTTAGCATTCTTTTGAACTAAAAAAAATAATATCTTCCTATTTATTTTTAGATTCAAGCTGTTTTAAAGAAGTATGACGTTCTATTTATCGCGGATGAGGTGGTATGTGGATTTGGAAGACTTGGGACAATGTTTGGCTGTGATAAGTACAACATTAAACCTGATCTTGTCTCTTTAGCAAAGGTAACTCAAATAATTATGTCTAATAAATCAAAAACTATAGCTTGAATTTAATTTATACACATTGTTAATATTATCATTTATTTTTTTACATTATCTGTATATTTTCTACATGTTATAATGAAATAAATATAATATTAATAATATTTTTTAGGCTCTTTCTAGTGGATATATGCCAATTGGTGCTGTGCTTATAAGCCCTGAGATTGCTAATGTCATACTTTCTGAAAGCAATAAAATTGGTGAGCATATAATAAATGTGATTGGACATTTTATGAACCAAATAGTTCAATTTCTTTTATTATTATAATTTTTTGTGTTCATTTATTTATATTTATATAATATATAATGAGTTTTTTTCTGCAACTAGGTTCCTTTTGCCATGGATTTACTTATTCCGGACATCCTGTGGCGTGTGCAGTTGCATTGGAAGCACTGAAGATTTATAAGTATGTAAAAGAAAAAAATCAATTTTTTATATAAAAATGTGTTATATTTAAACTATTTTTAGAATTATATTACCCTCAAATATTTTAATTCTTTTTTTAAGGGAAAGAAATATTCTTGAGGTAGTGAATAAAATAGCACCAAAGTTCCAAGAAGGTTTGAAAGCATTTGCTGATAGTCCCATAATTGGGGAGGTACAATACCTTTTCTTATTATTTTCGGTGTGCATTCAAGTTGTAAAGTACATATCAATAATGCTATGATGAATTTTGCTTATTATTATTGGTATTTAATTTGCTATAATAGATTATTTACTACTTATTATTGATAGTTAATTTGCTTATAATAGCTTAGCTCAACCCTGCTAAATCATAAATTAGATCAGGTCGGCCTAATAGATTTAGTTCATATTGACAACTTTAATTTTAATTGATCGAATTTTATGAATTTTTTTATATTATCAATGCATGAAATCTAAGCTCATATTTTTATCCACTCTTTTTTTTTTTAAAGATAAGGGGAGCTGGATTAGTACTTTCTACAACGTTTATAGACAATAAATCTCCTAATGATCCCTTTCCATATGAATGGGGTAAGTTTTTTTCCTTTTTTCTTGTTGCTCTTTCGAATTACGTTAAACTCAAAGCTCAATAAATTTTTAAGGTATTGGTAGATATTTTGGAGCACAATGTCAAAAGTATGGAATGTTGGTGAGTTTATCTGGGGATAATGTAAACATGGCTCCGCCATTCACCTTGACTCTTGAAGAGCTTGATGAGGTAATAAATATCTTTCTTTTCATTTGTTACAAATATTTTTGAGTATGCAATATGCCTTGTTTCGGGGGTTCTACCAGAAAATAATATCTTTACCTATGTAAGACAATAATAGCATAAGATATTTCTCAAATATCTAAAGAAAAAAAATCGTCTATCTTTTTCACCTTATGTGTTGAATTGGCCTCTACTAAAAGACCCATTTCATATTGCTTTGATGAATATTTATATCCTTGGACTCAGGGTCAAAGCTACCTTTTCGACAGGGAATCTCATTCGATAAAAAATTATGTTATTTATACATGATTAAACTAATTTTTTTATTTATACATATTAGATATCAAACCCCTTCTAACTAGTTAATATGTCTATTATTTCAAATTTTGAGCTTAACGACAAACATGACTCTGTCATTGCATTGGTCAATAAGTAAAGAAAATAATTTTGTTCGAGCTCAATATTTACACCAAGTCATACTTGATTAGAAGTGACATTAAATTCACATAAATTGAAAGATAATTAAAATCATTATGATTATTTTATTTTGCAGATGATAAGCATATATAAAAAAGCATTGAAGGACACAGAGAAGAGAGTGGAAGAACTCAAGTCTCAGAAGAAGTAAACGCTTGATGATCTCACGGAGGGATCATTTCTAGCTTTAATAAAATTTTATCTTTTTGCACTTTGTTTGGATGATTGTCATGAATTATATCGGATCGTAATAAATTATTTTGATATGTTTAATGTTTAGATAAATTATATTATTTTTTATTAGAAATACTTAAAATCTTATTCCGTACCATTGAAACACTAAAAAAAAATGCGAGGCCACTAATGAACACATGATTTCACAATTGTATTTGCGTCCACAAAAAGTTACCTAATTCACGAATTAAAGAAATTCAAAGAAGTAACTTTTGGCCTTTCGAAACAGTTTTCATTCAAAGGAATTAAACTCTGCATTTTTCATTTAGACATCTCAATTAGGATTTATTTATACTATATTAAAAGTGTAAAAATCTTTAATAATATTGTTTGAATTTTTTATCCTTCATTAAAACACTTCTCTTTAGACAAAATTATCTTTTCATCATATTTTTTTAAAACTATTTTAATAATATTAAATATAATAAAAATTAAATAGAAAAATTTTCTTATTACAATGAAACACACAGAGGATCCTTTTTTTTTAATTAAAATTGTCTTTTTTTGTCAATAATTTATTTTAGACAAACTTTTAAATAATAGTTACCAACACAATTTTATTTGAGGAAAAAAAGAAAAAGTAATTAATGGAAACTTTGAAGCAATAATTACCAAAAGAATTTTTCTTTTTAGAAAAAAAAAAGAGTGAAAGCCGTTTGGCTTTTGTAAAAAAAAAGTTCTTTCCTTATTTTAAGGAAAAAGGGAAAATGTTCTTTTAAAGAAAAAGGAAAATATATTTATGGTCTTTAGTTTAAATTTTTTTTTATTTTTTTAAGGAAAAACCGGAGAATGATTTTTTCTAAATAATAATTTTAAAAAAATTTCCTTTTTAAAAAGGGGAGAATGTATTAATTGTTTGAAAAATTAATCATATTTCAACAAAAAAAATTCTAACTTCACCATGAATCCCAATTATATGATAAAAAGTTGTCCTAAATATAATAAAATATAAAAATACTCCAATTTCAACTTTTGATTCATCAATCATTCAACAATCAATGATTCAACTTGCATCTTCTTATTTTACGCTTTCTCCCAAACTTCAATTTGATTCTCAAGTTTACTTATATTACTCACTTTCAAAATTTTATGACAGCTTAACTTGCTTCCTTCAAATTATATTATGCCCTCAGATTAATTAGTTGAATCTAATAAATTTTCGTTATTTATAAATTTCTCTTATGTTATAACTAACATCTCGGTTTATTCACAAGTTTCATTTGTAATGTAATATTTCAAGTAAGGTAATACTCTATTTTTTAAATATAAATTTATATACTATTATTATTTTAGTTAACAATTTATTTTAGACAATCTTGCAATGGATTCCGAGAAGGAATTTATCAATGAAGTTGTGCCAATTAATACCTTAAAAATATTTTTCACCGAAAATAGATTTGATAAAAAAAAAAATAGTAAAAAAGCTTCCAAAATAATAGGCCAAAAATGTTTAGTAAAAAGTCCTAAAGAAATAAAGAAGAACAAAAACATTCCCAAAAAATAGGAAATTTTTTCTTCATAAAATTGTTAGACCCCGTAATTATTTTAAATTAACAATAACTATCCAACTGGAAAATTTTGTTGTGGACGCCGGTTAATTTAAACTTAATTATATTTTCGGTATTTGGTTAGAGTATTAAGTGAACATGGTGTTCAAAATTAAATTGGAGTCGGAAGTCCTTAATTGGATCAAAATA